>JAPQWV010002027.1:0-66059 GCA_027422505.1 Craterostigma plantagineum | reverse complement strand
AGCTCACCAAAAGCGAGATATTTTTCGCAAGTGGTCCCCGCCCCTCCATACACGTCATCCCCGCACTAACTAAAGTAAATTCCACCAATTGAACGAAAGAACATACATTTATGATTATATTATTACAACAGTACAGTCTACCTACAGTAAACATTCTCACACAACAAATCAGCTGTATAGTGTATACCTTCATATCTCTCTCTCTCTCTCTCTCTCTCTCTCTCTCCATTCCATAGCAGCGATAATCGATCGACGCCCAATCCTTTGTATTTTGGGATTTCAATTATTTTCGGCCCAATGGTTGTGTGCGATCACTGCGGCGAGCGAGCGGCGATCGTCTACTGCCGAGCCGACGCAGCGAAGCTCTGCCTGCCATGCGACGGCCAAGTGCACTCGGCGAACGTGCTCGCGAAAAAGCACGTGCGCTCGCAGATCTGCGACAACTGCGCCGCCGAGCCGGCGACGGTCATGTGTTTCACCGACGGCATGGTGCTGTGCCAGGAGTGCGATTGGGACGCTCACGGAAGCTCCGCCGTGTCCGCCGCGCACGATCGGTCGCCGATCGACGGGATCTCCGGCTGCCCCACGGCGTACGAGCTGGCATCTTGCTGGGGAATCGCCATTCCGAAGAGCGGCGCCGAGGAGCCGCGGACGAATCGGCGCCGCTGGACGATTGGGGAGATCTGCTAATGGTCCCCTGCGGCGGCGGTCCGGCGAAGTACGGCAAGAGGAAGGGCGATCAATCTCTGTGTGGGAGAGCAGAAGGGGCTAATCGCGAAGCAGATTATGGAGATGCTGGAGGACGAAGGAGAAGGTGCCACGTGGCAGCAGATGGGAGAAATGTGCGGCGAGGATGTGGATGAGAACCACGCGATTACGGTGGAGCAGCAGCAGCAGAGTACTCCTTCACTGATGATGATGAGTCAGTCCATGGAGGCTCAGCTCAACAGCAAGAACAGCAATCCGATGTGGAACAACGCGGGTCCAAAGGTCTGAGAAAATCTTAGCCCACCAAAATTTCGCCTAATTTTGTGAAATCGAATCGATTCGCTGCTCAAGATTTACCATTTCGGTAGTTGATTTCTGCAGATATGGGACTTCAATTTAGGACAGTCTAGGGATCAAGAGGACTCGAGCCCTCAAGAGTTCGAATTCGGCGTAAATGAGACGATTTACGACGTAAAGAGCTACGGCGAATTACTCAAAGAATCGACCCACAAGGACATGATTCCTTTTAATGTAATAACGTGAGTTTTTTTGCGATTATCTTGAGTATTCAAGCTGCTTACATAGGTTGTGCTCATTGCAGAATGCATCGAGTAAAAACAGATCCAAGCTCGGGTTTTATTACCAAATCCTGTAATGGTTCGAACGAGATCCAATTCAGGGATCAACCGCCGTTGATGATAGGTGAGAGCTCGGCTGCTACAATGAGTAAAGCTGACATGGAACTTCTTGCACAAAACAGAGGCAATGCTATGCAGCGATACAAAGAAAAGAAGAAAACGCGGAGGTATATCAGTTCTTCATTCGACTCTCGTCGATTAAATCATATGTAAATTTAACATTGAGAAATTATGTATGTAGATATGAGAAGCAAATTCGATACGAATCAAGAAAAGAAAGGGCTGACACTAGGAAGAGATTCAAAGGCAGGTTCGTTAAGACCGATGGAGCTTCGAATGGATGATGATTGTCTCGCCTTTTTATCCCTGTATGTAAATACATGCTATTCTTTTCGCTTTATTTTTGTCCTTCCATGCCAATCTTAGATTGTACTTTGATTAAAAGTTTGGTTGCTGATGATGTTCCCAAACAATAGCTGTAAACGAGTTTTGCGTAGTGCTATTGTATTTTTAGTTCTGAGAAAGATATAACTAGGGGGTAGGGGAACATACTGTGAACAAGCAGAAGATTTATTATTTATGCGTCATGATATTTTACTTTATAGATTAAAAATCTTAAAAGCTTTTCAGACCTGGGCTTTGGGACGGTTCCACCGGTTCCACCGGACCATATTCCCGGGACAGGCCCAGAACCATACTTAGAACCCCGTACCGGGCCGGAACCGGTTCTTCCAACCGGAACCGGCCCATTTAATATTTTTATTTTTTATTTTTTTACTTTGAAAAAATTCTTTAGAAAATATCCAAAAAATTTATTCCAAAAAAAAAAAAAAAAAAAGAAAATTACAAAAAAAAAAAAAAACTACCTAAAAAATACAAATAAAACATAAAAGAAAAAAAAAGATACATAAAACTTACAAAAAAGGAAAAAAAAAATATTCGAAATAAAAAATACAATTTATTCGACTTTACTATTAACTAAAACTATGTTAGAGGCCTCTTCGTCTTCGTCCGAACTGGAAGAACGAAACTCGTCGATGGCGTTCTCCCGTCGGTTCTTCGATTCGGCCAAATACCAATCCTTCAATAAGGTTAGCATTGCGAGGGAAGTCGGACAGGCTCGCGCGTCGGTCGCCGATAATTCGCCCGGATGTAGAGAAGGCGGACTCGGAGGCGACACTAGACGCTTGCACGGCTAAAACGTCTCAAGCGACGGCGGATAGGGTCGGATAGAGAGTCGTGTTCGACTTCCACCAGACCAAAACGTCGAAGTCTTCAGGAGTGTGGAAGTTGTGGCTCAGGTAGAGCTAGATCTCATTCGTGTTCGACCCCGACGCACGCGTTTTGGTCTTCGTCTTTTGTGCCTCAATCTTCGTAGTAGTCCCATTGCGTCGCCGTCTCCTGCCGACGAACCGGATTCCCTCGCTGGTACGGGTTGCTCCACACTGTGTCCCTGCTCAGCTGCATAAACAGAAAAAAGTTCTTGGAGAGAATCGTGAATGGACGCCTTTGTCCACTTTCTTTTCAAGAAAACTGAGCATAATAATCGAAAAAAATATCAAAAGTATCAACCCGCAACTAGGGTTGAGTAAGGCAGGCAAACCCTGGACTATTGGGATGGTTTCCCAATACTTCCTGAACTTTAACTCCATGCTTTGGATGAAAGCACCCAAATATGGACTATTGCGATACTCCACGAACTTGTAGCACACCGCGAAGAGGTTCGGGATGAACAATGGGGACGTCGGGTAGTGAACTCCGAAAAATTTCTCCGTAGCCGCGCTGAACACTGCAAGTATGGACACGACTAAACCTGCAATATCCCAATCAGTTTGTCGTAATTCATACCTGGAGGTGTTGCCGACTGCGACATCGTTCCAAAAAGTCGCCAACAAGTCCTTGTAGCGTATGAAGGTGCTGAGGAGGTGGTACGAGTTCCACCTAGTCGGGACTGGCAACGAAAACGTCTTGTATGTGAGGCCGGTGCAAGGACGGTTTGCTTCCACACGACGTTCCGTAGTGGCGGTCCCGAAGTAACTTACCTATCACCTTAAATTTTTCTACAATATCTCCCAAAATTTCGTCAAATTGCACACACAAGTTAATAATATGACAAGCGCACCTAGCATGTAGTAATAGGCCGTCTAAGGGTAACTTAAGATGTCTACGAAGGATTCTTATCGCTACGTTGTTCGCGCTAGCATTATCTAAGGTGATAGACATAATTTTATCTTGAATACAATATTTATTAATGACATTCAACACATAGTTCGATATCGTAGTGGCATTATGTTGCGAATCTAGGGGATCTAGAGAAAGAATACGTTTTTGCATTGTCCATGTTTCATCTATCCAATGGGCGGTAACGACTAAATAAGATTGCGACGTAATGTTAGTCCAAATATCGGTAGTCAAACTAATCTACACGAAAATGTTGGCTAAATGACTAATTAAGCTAGACTGATATTCCTTAAAACATTCTAAGACATATTTCCTAAGGGTTTTACGGGTCACATTATGGAATCCGGGTGCATCGTACTCGTAAATTGAATAAACCCTTCACTTTCCGCGATGCAAAAGGGTTCTTCACACATTACTACGAATTTAACTAAGGCTTTTTTCAAAATTTCCTTAGTAATAACAAAATTCTTACCCGTACTTACGTTTATTTGTTGTTGTTGGGGTTCGGTTCCTACCGGCTCTAGATCATCCCCGAAATTATGCGCCCTCTGTAGGTGTTTTCTCATCGAGCCCGTCCCACCTTGATTCGGTCCGGACTTAATCGTGTAGGGATGGCGGCACATTTTGCAGTAAGCGGTAGCTACAGCGGGGTTATTTTTATCCATTTTCAAGCCGAAATAATTCCATACCTTAGACCGCCGACCACGCAGTTTTTGCTTCCTTTTTATCGTCGCCGTAGAACCGGAACTGGGAACCGGAACCGGTAATCCGCGGTTCCGAGTTCCGCGAACCGCCCAGTTACCGGTTCCAGAACAGGATCTACCGGTTCCGATTCTAAGCCGGTTTTGGGACGGTTCCGGATTGGCCCGGCCCAAAACCCAGGTCTACTTTTCACTACAAGATTGAGACTCGGAGGATTCGACCCAGTGGCGGAGCCACATGAGAACCAGTGGGGTGACCTGGAATTCTTTTTTTCTTCAATATTGCTAATAGAAAATTTAAAATTAATAACTATGTTACATAATATGTGCAAAATGACTTCACTGAATTAGTGTTTCATTTGGACCGCGTTAAATTATAATTTGTATTATGTTTGGACCCCATTAACACACATTTCTAGCTCCACCACTGATTCGACCAGTCACGATGAATGTATTTTAATAATAACAAATAATAATAATAATAATATAATAATAATAATGAATGAAGGGCAAATAACTAGTACTTTTTAAGCACACGCTACGTGTGTGCAAAATATAAAATTAATTATTAGTTGATTAATTTAATAAATTATATACTAAAATAGAATGGGGTGGTTATTATGAGTTTTAAAGCTACGCGGTTTAATAAGTTTTTTTAAATAATTGATATACTAAAAATAGAATGAGGTGATTATTACAATTTAAGGGTGATTCTATTGGCACCCTCTTTTTTTCTATATACATCCCCTAATATGAAAGTAAGTCATTAAATACTTCTATTTTAAATTTATCACTTCATTAATTATTTCACAATTTTTCCTAAAATAGAATTTATTATTGTATTTAATATATTTATACTAGGAAGTCAAATCCATAACTCCAAAAGGATCGAACTCCACAATACAGTGAGTAAGTTGGTGGTTCGAAATATTAAATATGTTGGTATGTTTCCCATACGACAAGCTATCTTATCATGACAAATTGGCTATGTAAAATACATGTGTGAAGTATTTATTATAAGTTGGTGGATTCACTTTTTTGGGATTAATGAACGACATGATCATCACCGAGTTGATTGAAGGCTGCAATTAAATAATATTATTTACTCCATTGATCTTCTTTAACATAAGAAACATACGATCGACTTGTGGAAAATACTTTATAGAGATCCATCCAAATAAGGATATTGCTTTATAGAGAGGATTCTAGGCAACTTAAAAGCATGCCTCAACCTTATAAAATAGGGAGCTTCCGAACCACCCTTCTTCAAAACACACTCCAACAACCGATCAGCACCACAAGATAAGTCTAGTGAGATATGATAGGTTCGAGATAGAGTATGGAGTTCGACTCATTGATTAGATTATTTCGAGGTTGAAGGCGAGGCCAAGACGTTTCGATTTGTGGTTTTTTTATCCTTTTGTCTTGGATTTGGCGGCACATTAAAAGTAAAAGATTGCCTAAGCCTTTTCAACGCTAACATGATTTCAGTAATTCATAAGTTAGCACTTGAATTTATACTACTAGTTTCTTCTTTTTTATTTGTTATTTATTTTTCATGAAATTTCTTATGTGTAGGGCGATGATACTGAATAATAGAAGGTGATGGAAATAGAGAAAGTGATGATACAAATGCCAATGTGATTGGCGAAATTTTCACTGAAAGGGTATAATTTCTTTAGATATATTGAAAGTGTTATTATATTGGTTAATTTACATATCAACATGTTAGTTTAGATTCTAAAAGAATAATTTTGTTTGCAGGTGTTCAATTCTAGGGAGGAATTAATTAATTGGTGAAACGTACGGAAACAAGTCTTGGCTACGTAATTGTCATTAAAAGATCAACGACTTATTCAAGTGGAAAGCGTTCAAAAATTATATTTCAATGTGATCGTGGTGGTTTCTGCAAAAGTAAAAAAAAAAAATCTACAAGAAATACCGACACGAGAAAGGTTGGTTGTCCGTTTGAACTAAAAGGAAAAGCGATCATAGATAATTGTTGGAAGTTGAGGATTATAGGTGGAACACATAATCATGAACATACAGTGGATCTAGAAGGTCATCGATATCCAAGACGACTGTCTAAAATGAAGATATATTAGTTGAAGATTTGTCAAAAAAGAATGTGAAGCCACGAGCTATTTTGTCAACACTCAAGAAGCAAAATGGATAATGTTTTAACAATCAAAACTATCTATAATGCTCATCAAAAGTCTCGGATGATGGAGAAAAATGGTGAAACTCAAATGCAGGTTGTATGTCTTTTTTACATTCAGAAGGCTATATTTTTTTAAGTTGGTCCAATAGCTCAACCAACGAGTTGGAAGATTTATTTTTTGCGCATCCAAAATCATTGGAGCTATGGCGTGCATTTCCACATGTACTTTTCATGGATGCGACATACAAGACAAATCGGTATAAAATGCCTCTTCCAGAAATTATTGGCGTAACATCGACTAATATGACATTTTGCATAGCATTTGTACTCATGCATAAAGAGAAGGAGTTTAACTACAGTTGGGCGTTAAATTGTCTTAAATCGACGATGGATGGATGCATTCGTTCTCCACGGGTTATTATCACAGATAGGGAGTTGGCTTTAATGAAAGCAAGCACTAACATTTTTTCATAAGCTAAAGGATTACTCTGTAGATGGCACATTTATAGAAGTATTATGAAGAAGTGCAGGCCTTCAATGACGTCCCTTAAAGAATGGAACTCTTTCTATAAAGCATGGACGACACTGGTTGAATCTGAAACAGATGAATCGTATTTGTCCAACTTGGCACATCTTGAAGCAAAATTATTCGATTTTCCAGGCATGCTCGACCATATGCTTAAATATAATTAATTATTTATAAATTATTTCATAAGAGTAATAAGTTTGTTTATTTTGCAGGTGTACTTAATTATCGAAATAACTATTGGTTGACACCTTACAATGAGATGTTTGTATCTGTTTGGACTGACAGGTTTCTTATCTTCGGAAATCACACAACTAATAGAGTAGAGAGCCAACACGCCAAGTTAAAGCGGTACTTGGAGTCTTCAGATTTGGAGACATCATTATCTTTTATTCAACAAGTAATTCAGTCTCAAGTCACGGCCAATAAAGCAAGTATCGAACAAAGCAAGATTCACGTTCGGCATCGATTCAAGGAACATCACTATCAAGAATTGTGTGGTTTGTTTCAATTCACGCGCTTGGTATAATATTCAAGGAATTTGAACGATCGAAAACAGCTGAATTTATTTCTAAAAATTGCGGATGCCAACTTCGTACGAGTCATGGATTGCCATGTGTACATGAGCAAGTAGTGTATTTCAATAAAGGTCAGTCTATCCATTAGATTCAATCGACGAGTTCTGGAAGAAGCTTGACCTTTTACCATGCAAATCTCTTGAAGAAGACGATTTATGCACTGATTTGAGCTGTAAATGATTAATACTCAATTTAGCAAACAATCAAGAACTGGAAAACTTCGTATTTTGAAGAAGTTGAGAGAGATAATTGCGCCATCAACAACATTGCTTCGTGAACCGAAAATTCATATTACTCGTGGACGTCCACCTCACAAAGCTAAATTTTCAGCGCCAATTCAAGAACCTCATCGACGTAGTTGTTCACCTTCATCAAAATTTAGTGACCGAGATTATGCACGATTTCCAAAAAATCCAGGCACAATTACTTTTCGGATCAGCATTATTCTTCTCATTCATATGTTCATCAATTTCCGAATATACTTCAACCTTATATCAGACAGGTGCAAGATGTAAGATCTGATGGAAATTGTAGTTTTCGAGCAATAGCGTTATGTCTTAGTTTCAAGAAGATGCATGGACTATCATCCAGGCTAATTTAATTGAAGAGTTGGAGATGTATAAGTTACAATATATCGACGTGTTTGGTGCTGAAGGATGACTCAATATCTATAACTCGATAAATTTTTTCGAGTCAGATAGGTGTGCACCTTGTGAACACTGGAGCCTGATATGGGCGTCTTGATTGCTTTGAAGTATAGCGTGATATTACATGTTATAAGCAATAGAGGCAGTATGACATACTTACCGCTTTGGTCTGCTCCGCCACCATGGTATCAACATGTTGCTATTGCGATTGGTCATGTTATAATAATCACTACGTGAAAGTTTCATTAGCTGAAGGATACCCGATGTCGACTATCATGCCACAATGGGTTTATTTCAGAGATAAATGTGCAGCTGCATGGAGTAATCCGTATATTAATCGTATTAATAGTTATGAAAAGCAGTTGCCCTCTAATTGTCCTCCTGATCGTGTTATATTGGAATGATACAAAATATATTAGTCTTTAGCTAATTAATTCTTATTTATATGTTTATTTAAGTTTGTATATGAAAATATTGTGTCATATAAATATTTTATTAAAATAAAATAAAATAAAATATTTATATTAATAATTTAAAATATAAATTTTTTTAAGACGATTAAAAAAATTATTAGATAAAATAAATTAGTTGAATAACACATGTAATTAATTTTATTTTGAATTATATGAAAAAATAAATTAATTAAATGTAATTGTTGAATTCATGTGGTTAGATAAAATAAGTTTACAATTTTCATGTGTTTTCACTAAGAGGGTGTAAAAGGGGTGCAAAAGGGGTGTAAGGGGTATGAATAGTAGGACGCATAATTTAATAGGTTTTTTATTTTTCCTAGTAATTGTAGAAAAATTTTGATTGATCAATTTTGACAGACCACAGTTTTTATCCCTACGCTAGAGGTGTTCAAACGGTTTGAAAAAACGTAACCGAACCGTAATCGAACCGGCGGTCAACGATTCGGTTAACCGTGGTCAATGGTTACGGTTCGATTACGGCTATCCATTTCTATAACCGTAAACCGGCGGTTTAACCGGGATTAATATTTTAAGTTTAACTTTCTTATTAAGATAACCATTAAATCAACATTAATTTACTAACAATTGGTTTTTTCTTAGTTTCTTTTTCGTTTTATTCAATGATAACAACATCGTCCCTTATAGGACTTAATGATCGAGCGATAAAATTAAGCATTAGAAGGAGATCCTTAGGACGAGTGTTCTTCGAATATTATGGAAGTGAAGAATTATTAGACGATGATCATATTTTATTATTATTCAAGGTGTAATTTTTTGTCAAATAGTGAAGTTCTATTTTTTTTTTATAAATTTTTAAGCTTCAATAATTTTCTTAGTATTACTAAAAATCCAATTTATTTCAAATTTTTACTTGAAAAAACATATATATAAAAGAAAATGTTGAACCGTAAACCGGCGGTTTCAAACTGTACCGTAACCGGCTCGGGCAGTTCAAAACCGTAACCGAACCGTGGTCACGGTTTACGGTTAGAGATTTTTACTAACCGTAAACCGGCGGTTTATAACCGTAAACCGTAACCGTAACCGGATGAACACGTATACCCTACACTCTATATAAGAGTATAGAATGCAAAAGAACTCGTCATAATGTATTTTAACAGTATCTATAGTCTGTAATAAATATTAAGGTGACTCAACTAAAGTTTGCGCCGGCGGGCGTCCATTTTGCACGTAACATGTCAAAGACCTTTCAATTAATTGTAGAAGATGAGACACGAAACTCACGATATATTACGTTGATGATATATATTTTTACTTAATATAGAAGTTGCATTTACTTGATTGGATAAAGCAAGTTAAGGTAATATTATCACACCTCACTTTAAATAAAGTTCAATAGTATAGTGCCCTCTATAATATATCAATCCGCTATTATTATCTAACAAACACAATACATTTATCCGATGGGCCGAGAGATAACTTATCCAACCCCCTATTAAATGCAAAAAGACCAAAATACCCTTATTCCACTCAACCTTAAATTCATTTTTATTTCATGTAGTTTATATGGTAAAAGTAAATAAACAACACTAATTTATTCCTTATTTCATGGTGATCAAATTGACATCCATATCTTATATTTTCGATATTCATAAGAATAATTATTTTGTAAACTATATATTGTTGAAATAAAGGCTAATTTTGTAAATTTACAAATAATATGGAGACAAAAAATTTATTATATTGAATACAAAACAAGATAATAACAATATATAATGATGTTAAAATTACAAAGTGAACATATGATCAATATAAATATCAAGATTATGATCTTGAGATAAAATTGTAGCGCATAATCCTATACGGACAACTAAACGCAGCCAGAGCAATTAAGTCAAATGGAACTCGTAGCACTAGTTGAATGATAGGCTGTTTAGTTGGCAAGATAAGGTGAGATAAGACAAGATAAGGTTATTTTTATCTAATATAATCTTGTTCAGTTGACAATGTATTTTTTCTTGCAAGCCCGCTATAAATAAAAGCCCCACTGTTATAAACTAGAGAACCCAAGATAAATAAACCGTGTGGCTTGGGTGAGGTTATTTATCCAACCAAGATAATTTATCTGAAATGACTAAATACCACCAAATTATAAAATCATGGTTATTTTATATGATTTATATGATAAAACTAAATACCAATTTATTCCTTTTTCATTGTGATCAAAATGGCATGCGTATCTTATATTTTTCGATGTTCATAAGAATAATTATTTATGTAACATATGTGTTGATGGTATAAAGTTTAATTTTGTAATTCTACCACCAAGATAAATTTTTTGTTATCTTGGAAACTAAACTAGATAATAATAAAATATAGTGTTTGTCAATATTGCAAAGTGAACATATAACTCATATAAATGTCAAGATTATAATCTTGAGATAAAATTGTGTGACATATTCTTATGTGGACAACTAATCGCAGCCTATTGGAGAATCATTTTAGCAAATAAATCATTAATTTTAAAATTAAAAACAAAAAGACTGTTAGATATTGTGTATCTTCCGCAACCCCATCAATAAGATATTGTTTTATTTATGCATAAACTTAGTTTGATAAGGTGAAAGCATGGAACCCGGTCCTAATTGTTGGACTCGTGTCTTATTCAATATCAGTCAGGAAAATAAGACTTATAATCTTACATCCATCTATCTTTTATATCTTATTTTAATTATATGTAATGAAATTAATCGATTTATCTTTTGCATAAAGATTAGAAGGTGTGAAGAAGAAGAAACATATGATAGTTTAGAAGAAGAAGAATTGTTAGATGAGATTAGGGAGAGTTAAAGAAGATGAATTGAGATAGACAGAATTTAGGGTTAATCATTGCTTAATGTGAATAAGTCTCGGATACATCACATTTATAGTATGACACCAATAGAATTTTTAAGTAAATAGCCTTGATTTGGTCATCTTTTAAAAAATAGCACCCAAAATCGGATTTTACATTTGTATCCTTACTACTCTGCGCTAAATACTATTTTACCGTTATTTAATGGTAATCAACAACCTCAACACACATTAACGAAAAAATAAAAGGGTTTACAGGTTTTATTGTAACGAATCTGAAGCATCAGACCCGTGATAGAACAATAAAAGTAAAAAAGGCAATCACTTTCACTTTCAGTTCAATTCAATCGTTCTCCTGCACACAAAACATTCTCTCCCCTACACTGCAATCGTTTTCTCTACAACTCAAACCCAAATCCGAACATCAATCGACAATGACAATCAGCCCCAAAGAGTGAATGTATTTGTTCTACTTTTCGTCTTATTCAATTTTAACCCTAATTTGATGCGGACCTGTGGTTGCAAGCGCATTGGATCCATGGTTGCAGGCATACGACCCGTGCTTGCAAGCATACGTCCCGTGCTTGCAATCATATAGGACCCAGACTTGCAAGCATAGGACCTTTGCAAGCATTGGACCGTGCTTGCAAGCATAGGACCCGTGCTTGCAGGCATCGGGCCCGTGCTTGCAAGCATAGGACCACGCTAGCAAGCATCGGACCTGTGCTTGCAAGCATAGGACCCCACATGTAAGCACGAAACCGTACATATTATTATGGGACCCACCCATAGAATGATGCGGTTCCCACGCGGGTCCGATGCGTATAAGCACGGGTCCACTGTATAATAGCGCGTGTCTCCTGCTCTTGCTCTTGCCTGATGTAATGATAACATAGTACTTTTAATCGTTTTCTTAATATTTCACAATGGCTCTTGTTTCTACATAAAACTAATATATCATGATTTAATTTCCTCTATTAGTGGCTTTAGGTTGTTTTCCTACATTATTGATGACTTGATATCTCTTAATTAAGTTTCTTTAATGAATTATTGAGGTAAATAATATAATTTTACTATAACATGATAACTTATTATTTTTAAATAAATGGTCAATATTCTATCTTATAATTTATATTTATGAGGCACTTATTTAAGTTAAGTTATGACAATTTTATTGTGTTATATTATAATTTTATAGTCAATTATTAAATAATTTATATATTTTTAAATTTACTGGAACGCCCGTTACCGTTCCGCGATAATACAACGGAACTGGAACGCTCGTGTTCGTTCCGACGTCTGTTCCCGTTCCTGCGACACATGCACGAGCCCCTCCACATAAAAAATCTTGGGTCCGTCCGTGGTTAACCCGATAAACGAGTTGGTTTCAGGTTGATTTCATGTTGGAAATTCGAACCTAAACCTGACCCACTTCATATTCGGGTTGGGTTCGAGTTTACCCATTTACTTAAACAGGTCGAAATGTTAACACAAACCTGCTATTTTCGGGTGCGGTTTGTGTCGGGTTGTCTGGTCGGGTTGGTTTTAGCAACCCTAACGCTACTCATTATTTCCTTTTATCACATATTTAAAAATTATATTTCATCCACTAAAATTAAGAATTATATTTCTCAAAAACAGAAGTAGTACAATTATATTGTAAGCACACAAAGTCCGCAGAGAAGACTAATCTTCTATTATATATTTGGTGACACCATGGTTTTTTTTTTTATCACGTGTAATTATAATTTGATCCTCTAATTTTTTGCTTTATTCTACTAACAAAGTCACTTTTTCTTATTTATAATTTAAGCTGATTCTAAATTAAATCGAATTGTAATGTTATATATTTTTTATTTAAACTAAAAAACAATCTTAACAATATAAAATAACATTATAAATAAGATAACATGCATTGAGTGATGACTCATCACCTAAAATAATTAAACTCAGTGATGAAGATAGACATAATTTTTAGGAAAATTTACAAAAAAAAAAAAAAACTCAAGTATAAAATGTTGTAAGTCAACACCATGTCAGTGTTTTTTTTATATGTAGGTATCTATTAGAATAAATTTTTTGCACATTACCCGTCCCTCCGCGAGGTACGTCATGTGACACATTTAGTTATCATAGACAACATATTGTGGTACATAATATAGTGAGATATGATACACATATAACACTAAGATATAATATAGAAACTAGGGTTGGCAGTGGGGCGGGGTTCCCCGTCCGGGGGGATCCGCCCCGAACGGGACGGGTATCCCCGAGTGTTTATCCCTGCGGGGCGGGGACGGGGACTAATTTTTCCCTGCGGGGATCCCCGCGCCGCCCCGCCCCCTATTTATATGTTATAATATATATAATATAAATTAATTAAAATAATATTAAATAATAATAAATATATATTAAATAATATTAAATTAATACAAATAATATATAAAACTATAGTTTATATAATATTTATAACGAAAATATATTTAAATTTATATATTATATTTAAAATATTATATTTTTAAAAAAAAATTGAATCCCCGCGGGGATCCGGCGGGGACGGGGACAATTTTATCCTCGGATGCATCGCGAGGACGGGAACGGGGATTAGGTCCCCGCCCTGCCCCGCCGTTGCCAACACTAATAGAAACGATATAGGTACCATATAAACGCGTGACGTGGTACGTAATACCATATAGAAATGTATGACAAGAATGGAAAAATGATACACACTGTAAAATGGGTAAAAAAATTTCTGACCTGGACTTGTAATTTTTTTTATAGAAATAATTATTTATCTATAGATTCACCTAATTTTAATTGGAGGATCACCCAAAATATAATTCTTGAGTAGTCCCCAACTCCCCATGGGGTTTATCCCATGACTATCGTGTTGGGTAGATTTGGGACGTGTTTACCTAGTTCCTGGAGATCTAGTCTCATCCCGGAATGTGCGGCGTAAGTCATAGCTCGTTGAGTGGGGATCCAGGGTTGCAAAAAAAAATTCCTCACAAAATTGGAGATTAGTTTTTAAAATTTATTTTATTTTTTATTAAAACTAACAAATTAAAATAAAGAAAAAAAAAAGCAAAAATGAAAAATTGGAAAATTATATGATTTGTTTGGTTCTGACCACCCAAACCCCCTCTGCTGCTGATTGCTTTCCCTCTGCGTCATTTCCCAATTGCGCTCACAAACCCTATTCCTCTCTATCCATCGCTACGTACGCACGCATCAGACTCTGCTCGCATCTCCAATCCTCTTCTTCTGCAATCTGTTTGATTTCGAAAGCTCTGCTGCAATCGGATCTCTCTCCCCCTTCCCTCTCTCTTCAAGCAGTGATTTTTTTGGTAGGCGACTTTTTTTTTATCATCGATTCGGTTTGATGGCTGAAAGCAAACTACATCTCCCCGAAGATCTCGTCAAATCTGAGCCGGAAGGTCAGCCGTGGGCCTCCAACGGTCAGGATAATGCTTTTCTTCTTTCAGATTGTCTTTGAATCGTGCCTGTTTTGGTCGCAGTACTTATCGATTGGGCTTCGCGATGCTTGTTGAAATTCTTCTATGGATGTGTTGATTTTCTGATTCTTATCGTGTTAATTATTTCCGAATTTGTTTGTAGGGTTTCCAATCTGGATACCATCATCTTATATAATTTCTTATCTTACTGAATTGGTGATTTGTTTATTCTTGCTTATTTTACTTCTGTTCGAGGCATGTTTAAGGTTTTTACAGTTCTTGATTTTGAGAGTTCTTGAAGTGTCTAATGTTTTTTCAGTGTTTATGTTTGAAGTTAAATTTCTATTTTGCTGGAGTTTATAATGAATTGGCTCGGAGAGCCTTGATTGAGTTTCGATCTATCTCTAATGTACTGATTTTCCCTCTCTTTTACTTTTGAAGTGTTGACTGGAAACGATGAGAACAAGGCCTTTGCTGGGTTGGTGGACGAATCAAAAGGTAACATGTCTACGGCACGCCAAGTTTGTTATACCTGGAGTTCTGAGCTCGTTGATTTCTTTTTCTTCAACTAGTAGCTTATTTTGATTACTATGTATTTTTCCACAGATCCAGGTGCATCAGAAATCATTCCTCTATCTCCTCAATGGCTGCACTCGAAGCCAAATGATTCGAGGACTGTAAGCATATCGTTCTTTACTTAATATAGATGATTGTTATTTTAGATGATGCCTTAAAGGTTTTTTGTATATGAAATGATTTGATTACTAAGGATTTGATGGTGTTATTATTCATCAGGAGACTCGTGGGCCAAGTTCTCTCTCTCTTGGCAATTCATCTGATTTCACCCAGAAGGAGGCTTGGCGTTCAGATGCAGTCGAGGAAAAGAGAGATTGGAGGAAAAATGTTCCAGAGCTTGATAGTGGGCGGCGCTGGCATGAGGAAGAAAGGGAAACTGGGTTACTCGGTCGAAGGGACAGGAGGAAGATGGATAGGCGGCTTGACAATGCTCCAGGAAAAGAAGCTACTGATAATCGACCTTTTCCTCCAACTGAAAGGTGGCATGATGCCAGTAACCGCAATTCCTCTCATGAACCTAAGCGTGATAGCAAATGGTCTTCAAGGTGGGGCCCTGATGACAAAGAAAGGGATGCTAGGGTAGATAAACCAGGTGTGGAAAAAGAAGAGCCTCAGAATGATAACAAGTCTTTGGTTTCAAACACTCGTTCTGTACCTGAGCACGATTCAGACACTCGGGATAAGTGGAGACCAAGGCATAGGATGGACGGTAATAATCATGTTGGAACTGCTTCTAACCGTGCAGCTCCAGGATTTGGAGTTGAAAGAGGACGAAACGAGGGTTCCACTGTAGGGTTTACCATAGGTCGTGGCAGGTCAAGTGTTTCCATTGCAAGGCCTTCATCTTCTGGTCCAATTGGTTCTGGTCAGTACAATAAAACTGCAAGTGTTCCAGGAAAAACCTCTACTGTTGAAAAATATGTTTACCCACGTGGGAAACTGCTTGACATATACCGTAAGCAAAAGTTGGATTTGTTGCTGCGTATGCTCGATAACATGGAGACGGTTCCCGAGATCACTAAATTAGATACTGTTGAACCCCTAGCATTTTCTGCTCCGGATGCAGGGGAGGAGGTAAGCTTAAGAATTGTATTTTTGTTATATTTGTGCTACCTGCTGAACACTCCGAAATGAGATGTTTTGGTGGACATGTGTTTTAATGTAGGCTGTCATGAATGACATATGGAAGGGTTTAGTAACAGCCAGCGGAGCTTTGTACCATTCATTGAATACGGCTGGCTTAACCGACCATTCTGAAGGTAATTTATTTGCAACCTTTTCTCTTCCGAAAGGAACAGCCTAGTAACCTGTTTGTTTTTTGTTCGTGTCCATTTATTCCTAATTTGAGTTCCTTTCTGCTCTGTGGATGATATAGTAATCACAAATGAAGAACACATGCTTCACTCTGAGAAAGAGAGTCAGAGGCAAGATAATGTCCAGAAATCAGTTGACACTCGTGAATCTGGAGCTGGTGGTGTTATAAACAGTTCTATGACTGGAAGAGATTCCATAAACGGTGAGGATTTGTATTTTGAAATTTTTCTAATAGATTTCTCCTTTATTTTTACATCTGAACTAGCGAATTCAATTTAACTCTAGAGAGACCTTCAGAAAATATTGAAATCCACGGAGTTCTAGATGCAATGGTGAAGAATGAGTTCGACAGTGCCGTGATCAAGTCAGAATTAGAAGTTGGTGGCCTAGAAGCTTTGACTGCTGATAAATTTCACAACCTCAAGGACCAAGCTGCATATGCCACTATTGATCAGCAGACTGCATCTCAAAATGTTAGTGGCTTGTCATATGATGCTAAAAGCAACCCCATAAGCGATTTAGACGGCCTTTTAACTAATCTTGCCGCCGAGCAGTACCAAAATGGTAAGGGGCAAATGGTTGGAAGCAGTGTGAGAGAACATTGGGTGGATAAAAGAATTCCTCCTGAAGAATTGAGTTTGTATTATCGCGATCCTCAAGGAGATATCCAAGGACCTTTTCTGGGAGTCGACATAATCTCATGGTTTGAACAAGGCTTTTTTGGGGCTGATTTGCCGGTTAGGGCCGAAGATGCTCCCGAAGGTTCACCATTTCAGGAATTGGGAGATGTTATGCCTCATTTGAAGCTTAGACAGTTATTTGATAGTGTTACTGATTCAAGTTCTGTAAATAAAGATGCACAAGGAATTCATTTGCAACCGGGTTTTCCTGAGTCTGCCGCTATCTCCGCTTCTCATTCTCTGGCAAACATGTCTGAACATCAAAGTCATTTGCCACAGCACCTGGGGTTTCGTGATCGTGATGTTCAAGAAGGTTAATGCTGTTTTTTTACTATTGTTTAGACTTTCTTTATACATTTCTCATAAGTCTTCCATTTTTTTCAGGTGATCTTGGCATGAATCAGAAAGGCAACGGGATGCATCCTCTTGGGTTGCTGTGGTCTGAGCTGGAAAATACTTATGCTCGAAATAATCAAGCATCTTCATTTAGTGGAATTTCGCGGGAAATGCTTGAATCCTCTTTATCTAGAAGACCTGCCGTCTATAATGGAATGGGTGATTCAGGTCCTGTCCTTGAAAAATTGAATGATGCTTTCGGTGGTAAACAGCTCTCTGATCCTCGCTTGTACCAAGATGTCACGAATGCTCGCCATGGTTCAATGATAGATCAAGAATTTAACCGCTTTGACTTAGCTGATCAGCTGTTGCACCAGAGAATTCAGCAACAGCAGCAGCATTCTCAGCATCATAATATGATGGCTTCTCATAATGCTAGCGTGAACGAATCAATGCTAGATAGGGATCAAATTCAGAAAATGATCCAACAAAAACAACTTTCTGATCTTATGGGGCCTGATGCGGAACATATTTTGGCCCTTCAGCTGCAGCATCAGAGGCAATTACAACTAGAGCAACAACAACAGTTCCATCAACAGCAAATGATGTTGAAAGAGCAGCAGCATAAGATTCTTCTTGAGCGGTTGTTGCAGAGCCAGATGGAAGAGTCAGGACATGGGCAATCTCACATTGACGCTCTTCGATCCAATAGTGCTCTTGAAGAAGCCATATTGAAGCAACAGCTCCTTCTTGACCTGCAACAACGATCTCAGTATCCTGTAGACCACCTGATTCAATCGAAATTTGGCCAATTGCAGAATCAAGCTCACCAAAATGACCTGTTGGACCTCTTGTCATCCCGTGGAAGGCATGGGCAGATCCACCCTCTAGATCAGCATTTTATGCAGCAAGATCAGTTTCTAGAGAGGCAGTTATCCTTCGGGCTGAATCAACGCTTGCAAATGGAAGAAGAAAGGCGCGCAAGTCATGGATGGGCACTTGATGAAGCTAGTCAATTCCTCAGCAATCTTGATGTGCCTCATCGCCCTATATCTGCTGGATCAAGGCCTTTGGATATCTATCCACAACACAGACCCTCGGAGGATTTTGCTAGCCTTATTGAACGAAATGTGTCAATGCAGGAGAGACTTCAACGTGGTCCTTATGATCATGGCGTGACGCCTTTTGAGCGATCAAATTCCCTTCCTGTAGGAGCTTCTGGATCAAACATCGCTGCAATGAATTCCATGGCTCACGCTAAAATGTTAGACATGCAAGAGCGTATGTCTCAGATGCGTCCCGATGGTCAGATTGGAGGATTCCAGGCTGGTGCATATCCTCGTACTCCTAACCAATTATATGGATCTGGCCTGGAGAGAATTGAGAATCAGTGGTCTGAGAATAACAGTCAGTTGCCTAATGAGTGGATGGAGTCAAGGTTACAGCAATTACACATTCGTAATGAAAATCAGAATTTGGACTCGAATGCCCAAGTTAATTTCGGAGATCCTAGTTTGTGGATGTCTGATGGAACGAATGATGACAATTCAAAGCTTTTACTCATGAAATTGCTGCATCAGAACTCTGACAACTTGTCAGGCGAGCAATTTGGTGCAGCTGATCGAGTAACCTTAGATAAGAGACCTCCTTCTAGCCACTCGTTTACTGCTTTCTCTGATCAAGAAACAGGATTCAGTAACAATGTCAGTGAACGTGCTCAGAGTCGCCTAACTGAGGCTACTAGTGGTGTAAGAAATGAAACGCTCATAATGGGCAATGAGACCTCCCAGGTAAGAAGCAAATATAATGGTAAACTAGTTTAAGGCTAGGAAAAAATAGAGTTCCTTCTTTCGCTGATGTTGAGTAAATATCTCTTTAATAAATAGTCACTTGTGATGTCATTCAGGGGATTATTTTAGACGCTCAAGAGAATCGAGCCGAGCAAGCGGGCTTGGGATCTATTGACATGCCGATGAATGTACGCAGACGGCAGAATGATCCTGGCTCTGCTGGTATATTCACATTTTTGCAGATTTTCTTTTCTGTCTACTTAGTACATAACTTGCATTATCTGGTTAATTATCAGGGTTTCACGTTGAAAAGATAGCATCAGGTGCTTCTTTTCAGGATGACGCCATGAAGGATCGGTGAGCATGCTGAACTGCTTTTTTTTTCTGTGTGATGAAACATAGTTCCACTAGCTAGTTCAAAGCACGTACTTTATTGAGTAATGTCTGTGAGAGTAAGTTTTTGCAGACATCAACATCTTTTTCATTTAGATGAACTCGATGAAGCCATCCCGTACCGTCACTTTTTTCTTAATAATTTCTTAATGCTCTTAGCCGTTTTATTTCAAACTGAGAGAGCATTTTTATCTTGTGAATATCCGTTTGATCCCCATATCCTTACTCTTTCTGATGTTACATATCCAGGTCAACGTCTTCTAGTTCAAAGGCACCCCAAAATATCTTGCTGAGACGTCCCCTGTCTCACACACTGCACCTTCCCACGAAGGAGCGTCAGATTTAAGAGCTAATTCACTAACCAGAGGAAAAAGTTCCTCGATTATCATGCCTTCTGATGGTAAGATGCTTCTATTCTCTACTCCATATCCTCAGAAGAGATTAAAAAACTGTATAATAGTAGTAGTTATTAATCCCGACTGTAATATGAGGTTGGTCTTGGTTAACATTACATTGCCTTCATATTTCGACTCGCTTGTAGGGATTGGACAAGAAACGGGACATGACTTAGGAAACGTGGAGACAAGCGGCAAAAAAGATGTTCAGTTCAGACGAACATCGTCGTACAGTGACGCTGATGTCCGAGAGACGTCATTCAGCGACATGCTTAAAGGTAGCGCGAAAAGACAGCAGACTCCTCAAGAAAATCAAAGCAATGCTGCACATTCTGATTCAACATCCGCGGCTAAGGGCAACAAAAAGAAGGGTAAGAAGGGTAGGCAGATCGATCCTTCTCTTCTCGGGTTTAAAGTTACGAGTAATCGAATAATGATGGGTGAAATACATAGGGCTGAAGAGTAGAATAGTGACTTACATACCTTTTCTGATTTCTTTTTTTCCTTATCCTCATTCACATTGGCTATGTATAGTGTGTACATTTTGTTGGGAAATGTCGCCATTTTTTTTCTGGGTATCAGTGTTGGCCTTCAGAGCAGAGGATGAGTTTGGATTCAGGTCAGGACTTTTTTCTCTGTATTATTTTGAGGAATAAAAATTGTACCTTGTAAAAGAATTAATAAATGACAATGTTTCCCCTTTCCAATGGGATCTTTGACTTAACCAAACCACCTACTGTGCAAGATTTGGTTAACAGTTCTTCCCATGATCCATTCGACGTCAGGCGAAGGTATATTTGCTCGTTCGACAATTCGGTAAATCGCCTCTTTTGCTCCTCTATAGCCGCATTCAGAGACGACGAATGGGAAGTCACTGCAAAGTAAGATTTTCGACGTTTGACTACCGCTTTTATTACAAAGATTCATAGACACGTCTAACTGTTAGTGTAGTCAGTTACCTTCCCCACATGACTCGGTTGGCTCCATAACTCGACACTACTCTTGACAAAATGTCGGAAAGATCTTCATAGGGATAAGAGTCTCTCGAAACTCTAAACAGGGCGCTGAATTTTACGTAAACCTGCCCACCACGTTTCGAACAGTAAGCGTCTTAATTATTAAGAAAAAGAGAACCCTTAAAAGGTTTTAGCAATAACCTGCGGAAACATGGAAAGTTGTAGCAGTTTAGAGAAAGTCTGCTCTTCTTGGTAGTTCCTGAAGGGAGAGATTATAATAATTGAAATAACCCTTGCAATGCAAAGATGATGAGGGTAAGAATATGAGATTCTTTAGCGATTTTGCATAGAAGCTTTACTTACTTTGGGGGCTTGCAAAATCCCAGGTGGTCCAAAAGAACGACCGTAGAAGGAAATTCTGTACAGAGTTCTTCGATTTCCTCCACGTGTAAACCGAGGCCCTGTGGACAAGCGCTCGACTTTCAATAAAATACGCTGATAGGATAGAACAAAAAGGCGAAGTAGTATACGCAATTTCATATGTAATAACTAAATGCAAGGAGAGACCTTCATGCACATGAAACTAACAGGCACGCCAAGCTCCCCGGCTCTGGAGAACAAAGCCTTCCCAACTTCATTAGTCATCTGAAGAATGGGCATTGACGAAGATGAATTAAGACAAAGAAAAATCTCAAGTCTTAAGAACGCCATTTTACATAAACCTCTCGGGTTTTTACGTATTCGAAGAAATGCACCTTTTCACCAGACGGCCAAAGGTAAGGGTTGAACCGTACAGCACTATATGCATCCTGCAGTAAATAAGATTTTCAGACATAAGCGTCTGACATATTAACAGATTTGATAAATTTCGAACCTTTGTCACGAGATCTTCGAGCAGTTCGATTCCCGACCCGTCTTCAGCGGGATTTGCGAGGCAACAGCCGACGAACTTCGATGGATATTTCTTCAAGACGCTGCCCAGATTTCAGTTCATGTAAGGGGATCTCATCTTTAGTAGTATTGCCAAAGTGAACTTCCATACAGTGTCGTATCGTAGTAGAATATGAAATTTTCTTGCCCGAAAAAAGACTGTGGAAACTAACCTTGTGACGTAAGAATGATCAAACTTGTGATTAATGGGCTGAACTATGAGGGCGCCATCCACGCCAGCTTCTTCCATGCACTGATATCGTTTCAATTCAATTCAATTCAAATCAAAAGGGTTCAGTTCCATTGCGTTGTATAATATATATGCCCCAATTGACTTCGGATTTTTACCTCAATCAAGAACTCGGCGTGACCCGGAAAAGTCGGTTCCTGACCCGGGAAATACGGATATTTCTCCGACGCCTGAAAACAAGCAAGCAGTCAGCTCAGCTCAAAGAACTACGAAGGGGAGAAAATTGAAAGAATCGCCGCACGGGAAAAGTGCTAGGTGTTGCTTAATTACTTGCTGAGGTGAGGCCCAGACGTGCAAATGCGAATCAATCGAAGCGACCCGACCCGAATTGCGATCCATTCGGGCCGTGATGCGGGTCGAAGACGAAGTTCTTCGGAGCCCGGCGGAAGACACCGATGAGGACTGTTCAGTTGCTAGCAGAGGCTGAAGCACTTTGAGCCTCGACGCCATTTCCTTTCGATTCCCAATAGCTAAAATTTTAGTCTCGTAATTTCGTAGCAGTTCGTTTTTCGTATAAATTCATGATTCTGCTTAATATCTAACACGTCCCCATACAAAAACCATTCACCGTA
This sequence comes from Craterostigma plantagineum, assembly GCA_027422505.1. Lineage (NCBI taxonomy): Eukaryota > Viridiplantae > Streptophyta > Magnoliopsida > Lamiales > Linderniaceae > Craterostigma > Craterostigma plantagineum. The sequence continues at coordinate 42,985 of JAPQWV010002027.1, read as the reverse complement.
GTGCTATCACGAATTTCGTTTATCGACCTCTCATTTATTTATCTCTGTCCAAAACTTTTGTTTATAGTTTACCATTTATCGTAATAGGTTTCTTTTCATCTTCTAATTTGTGAACGATATGCATAGAAAACGTGTGGTTTGAGAACGCAGTTTTTATTACCAGAAACAAAAAAAACCCTTACAGCAACTGAAAATCTTCCTTAACTCCTCTAAGCCTCACCAAGCCAAACCTATATATAACCAAGAACCTTAAGAAAACTCTTCCGCTCATTCATCGACGCCAAGATCGCCCCATTTGACTCCATACCGAGCCGCGAGATAGTGGGCCCCAACTGGGCCTCGGCTACCGTAAGGATAATACTCGGGCACTATCTTCTTCTCTTCGAGCTCCTTAAGCACGGGCGTGAACAACGACCAAGCAGCATCGAGTTCATCGCTTCTTATGAATAGCCTCCTTTCCCCTTCAACGGCGTCTAATAGCAGCCTCTCGTATGCATCGGGTATCTCGCTAGAGTATCTTTTACCCACACAAGAAGAAAAAAAGATACAATATTGGGACACTATCAAACATCAAGAACGTGCATTTTTATGACATGGTTACCTTGCTTTGTACAGAAGATTAAGGTTGCTTCGGTCCAATCTCATCTCAAGGCCAGGAACTTTGTTGTTGATCTTCAGATAAACAGCTTCGTCGGGCTGTACGCGAATCACAAGCTCGTTGGTCGCGCGGTCAAGATCTGTCCCAAAGTTTCTGTTGTATAAGTTCCCAGGAACGTGCCTAAACTGTACCCTAATTTCAGCCCTGAAGAAGAGTTTCAAGAATATTATTATACTAGGCATATGATATGGTAAGGGATTTCTCTATATGTTTCGAATTTTCGAACAACCTTTTATCGTGCAAGGCTTTCCCAGCTTTCATGAGGAAAGGCACGCCGTCCCACCTAGCGTTATCTATGAACAGAGCAGCTGCTGCGAAAGTTGGAGTTAAGCTTTTCTTAGGCACTGTTTTGTCGTCAGTGTAACCTGGGTAAGTTGAGCTTCCTTTCGTGTGACTTTTGTACTGTCCCACGACGACATCGTCGAGGCGTAAGGGTCTCATCGAGCGCAAAACCTTAACCTGAAATGAAATCGAGGAAGATATATCATCAATCTAAACACAAACTGTTTTTTTTTTTTTCTGTCCTGTAGTGACGTACTCAGGGAAGAAAAGAACCTTTTCGTTTCTGATATCTTCTGCGTCTAAACTGACCGGCGTTTCCATGGCGAAGAGAGCGAGTATTTGGAGAAGATGGTTTTGCATTATATCTCTAATTATACCATAATGGTCGAAGTAACTGTTACAGAAAACAACGAATCAGCAGAAGTATTATTAACAATCGAGCTGTGTTTTCTTTAATATCTCAGATGGGAAAGTTAATTACCCTCCTCTCCCTTCGGTGCCAAAGTCCTCGGAGAATATAAGCTGAACATTTCTTATGTACTGTCTCGACCATAGAGGCTCGAAGATGAGATTTGAGAAGCGTAGCACTGAAAGATTCTCTACTAGCTCCTTACCAAGATAATGATCAATCCTGTATATGTAATAGATAATCAACAACTAACACGTAAAAGAAGAAAGAAAAGGTACAAGTTACCTAAAAATTTGCTCTTCGTCGAGGTATTGCTTGAGGGCTTTGGTCATGGCAGCCGAGGATTCAGAATCTCGTCCAAAGGGCTTCTCCACAATTACCCGAGTCCATCCATTGGCAGCAGAAGCAGAGGAACTCGCACATCTCACGGCATCGATGAATATGTTTGGTGGGATAGATAGGTAGAAGAGCCTATTAGAAACCATCCCAGCCTAAAAGAAGTCAAGAACAATTGAAATTTAGTCTTTGGAGATGTATTTAGGATGAAAAAATGTACAATTTCTATGAACTTAAAGCTTCAGCAGACACGAAAAAGAGCAAGAAAGGAAAATGGCAAAGTTCCCAACAATTCAAGAAAAATTCAAGTATTGGTAAGATTAAGGAAAAGAAAAAGAACAGATCCACGACCTCGTGCTCCTTGAGCTTTGTATCAAGCTCTGCAAAATTATCTGTGGAATCATACTGGCCAGAGTGGTAGAAACATCTGCTTAGAAACTGCTCCATCTTTTCGTTGCAATTTTCCCTTAAGTTGAAGATTGTTAATCGCAAGAGAAATCAAGTCGAGATCGAACATCGAACGATGTGTCTTAGCAGAAACTTATATTATACCTTTTGTCGATTCGGCAAGTAAGAGTCTTGCTGACCATGCTTCGTAACTCTGCATCAGTCATCTTACTACGAGCATAACCAAAGATGGTGAAATGCTGAAAAAAATACAACAGTCCAAAATTAATATCCACTAACATCTGCATAGCTTTAAACACTAAAGAAAGGCAAAGATGAAGCAAACCTCAGGGAGAAAATCCTCGTAGTAAAGTGCGAATAGAGCAGGAAATATCTTCTTCTTCGCCAAATCGCCAGATGCGCCGACAACTGTAATACTCACAGTGGATTTATTATTACCTTGCCAAAGTTTTCCACAAAGGATTCCTTTCGTTCTATCGCGGGATAATTGGTCTCAGCTCTTCCTTCAAATCATTCAGAGGAGTAGTACGGCTTATTGCGGCCACTTTCGCACCCAAAGAACCTATGAATTTCACAAATTTAGATATCACTGGGCAAATTTGAGCTGCCACCATTTTACCCAAATCAGATACCATCTCAAGACGCCCAAATAATCAATTTCATAGCTGCAGATTATCATGTGAAAGACTAACCATCTTGCATGACGTTTTTCTTGGATTCCATCGACGAGACAACCTTAGAGCAAACTCTCCTCTGAGGAGGTAAAAATCGAACCTTTCTCTGTAGCTGATGAAACCCCACCGACGAATGAGCTGGCAGCGACGACGACGACGACGAAGAATAACAGTGATTCGAAGAAGGAGAAAGGGAAGCCGCCATTGTTTCGAGCAAATTTTTTCTGCTTCAAGATAGAACGGCGTTGTTCGTTACCGAGAATGAATCTAAAACAAGATGAACGAACAGATGTGCCGAGGACGATGAGGAGTTTGCGTTGAAGGATATATGTAAATAACTAATTAATTAGTTAATAAATAATCAATTAAATCTGTGTCTTATTATTACGTATGAGGCTTGGCAGAGTTCGGAGAAGTCGAGGGAAAAAGGTTGGGGTTTTGAGGCTCTTGTTATCTCCCAAAGGTCGTTTTCATTTTCTTCATCCCATTTATCATCTCTCTGCGTATTCCGTACAGACGTTTATTCTTTCGCTTATATTCACTATTTTTACAATATGTTTTAAGGGTAGTTGACACTTAATACCTAACAAGCATGCGTGCACAGTTCAAATGCATGTACTATAATATCATTTTATAATTTAAAAAGAAAAATTAGTTTATTATTAAATTAAAGATAGAATTATATAAGGGACACTTTCACTTAAATCTCTATTTGCAAACTTTCCATTACTTAACTCCCTAATCAGAGAAATATATCACAGTTTACTGTTTGTACTACATTCCTAAGTCACGATGTACCTTTCTATGTTTGTATTGTGTACCACAATACGTTGATATAGTGTACCTAAATGTGTTTTACAGCGTACCTATTTTTTTCCAATATGTATCCGATCCGTTGCAGGTAACATACAAACACATTTAATTAGACTATATCAACATATTGTGGTACACAATACAAACATAGAAATGTACATCGTGACTGAAGAAATTGGTACAAACAGTAAATGGGGAGTTAAGTGGTATATTCTTCTGACAAGAGAGTTATGTGATAGAAAGTTTGCCTAATAGTATTTAAGTAAAGTTTCACACTTATATTACTAAAATATTAAGTTAATAATTAACTAAAAATAGTACGTAAAGCTGGTGTGTGGTTTTAAAAGTGAACTGTTTGGATTTACGTAGATGGAGTTAAGTTTTATGGCAGTTTTCTTATTACAACCTGTGTTAGAATTCTTTTTTCTAATCAACTTTAAATTGTAGGTAAAACAAATCTGATTGGTTGAATCTTGAAATTGACAGACAAATTACAATTAGAAATTGATGACTTTATGAGGCTTGGCTGTTTATAAAATAGAATAGATAACTAAAAAATATAGAAGTGTAATGATAATTTATTAAATTAAATAAATACAAATAGGTGGACTAAATTACAAATAAAAGTATGGAACAAATTGTCAGTTTTTAGCCACCATAGACCATTTATATAATAGATAGATAATATAAAAGAGGGTCAAATCAGTCCAATGTCAGTATTTGTTTATGTGATATCTAATAAAATAAAAGTTTTACACATAGATATCATTTTGGCTGAAGGTACATCGTATTAAAATTTAGTACCATATGAAAACGTATTATGTATGTGCAGTCCCGTAGCTCATAGGAGGCAAGTGAGGCAGACGCCCCGGGCCCAACTTCGGAGGGGGGTCCAAAATTTTTTATACGTGTATATATATATACATATTATCAAAAGAAAATTATAGTTAAACTTAAAACAGATATATAAAATTGTTAGTGGTGCACAAGTCAGTTGACCTTGATGTTACCAAAGAAAGCTCAAATATTGTAATTTATTAAAAAAAATCATTTAAGCCCAAATAAGACATTAAAGCTTTTTATTAAGGAAAAAAACGGGAAACGTGACGTGGTTTCTCTCTATTACTGATACATGTAAAAAGGGTTTCGCTTAGGTTAAGGATGTCGTTATCTAATAAATCCTTCACTATTTTCTTATGGGACCTACCAATATTCAGTGTCCGTGATCTTTAAGGTATATTATGTTGCTACTTATTTATTAATTTATTGTTTGGCTGCAGGCGCAATTTAATTTTTTTCTTTCTCGACAAACAATATTTTTATTTAAGGTTAGATTTTGTTTCTTTTTCATGTTTTTTTTTTCGGACCTTGAATTGTTTTTGCTACCATGTCCCGTTCCATAAATCTTCTTTGTTCCTAACCGAAAACTGAAACAAAGAACTGAACCAAATTATAAAACTGAAGCAAACCAAATTAAAAAAGTCGGATATCGACATTAAGTATTTCGAACATTGCACATAAAATATTTATTTTTGTTTATTTATTTTAGTTACATTTACCGTTGAAATCTGCGTTATTATACGTATCATACTGCATTTGGAAAAAAAATTACCGATCAGGGTCCGGAATTTAAGTTTCGCTTCAGGCCCGTGCTTTCTTAGCTACGGCCCTGTGTATGTGATGCATTGACATGCTTCAGGATATCACACAACATATTTGAAATTAGGCAAAAGATAAAACATGTGATGTGATACATAATATTGTATAAAAAAATACGCAACGATGATTTAAAGGTACGTACAACCACCGAGTAGATAAGTGTAAAATTTTATTCTACTACTTAAGTATATTATTTACAATACTTTTTCAGACATAGTACGATTTTGATACTTTTTTACTCTTGAGTACTTCTTACATTATATTTTGAATTATTTGTAGTTTAAAATAATAATATATGAAATAATAATGTAAAATTATACATAACGGCCAATTCGGCCCAACGTAAGTGGCCCAACAGGACATCTCTCCTAATGGGCTAACAGCGACGAACAAATTGGCCTACTGCACACGTGTCCGTACTTCTCACAGACACGTTCCGTCATTCACGTGGCATCTCACGGCGCAATAAACACTGAATTCCACGACAAAAAAAATAAGAAAATCACCTTCTTCGCATATATCCATTGCTGCCTATACACTTCTACGTCCTTCACTTCCAATTTTCCGACACCTATCAATACAGATTAGCCTATACAAAAAAAAAATGTCCGGCGCATCCCTAGCCGCGGGCCCATCTCCCCAGCCCGAATCACCGCCCAATGACCCGAACCCGAAGCCCGACCAACGACCCACGCCAACGCCGCTCGGCGGCGTCATGGGCTCCCTCCGCGTCATCGAGCTTCAGCTCGTCGCCTTCATAATGGTCTTCTCGGCGAGCGGCCTCGTACCAATCTCGACCTGATGTTCCCAGCCTTCGCCACGTCCTACATCTTCCTACTCTCCCGCTTCGCCTTCCCCAACGTCTCTGCCGCCGCGGCGCGGAAGGGCGGCGGCGAATCGTCGTCGGAGATCTTCCAGGGAAGCTGGCTATTCAGGATCTACGTCGTCGCCGGGACGACGGTGGCCTGTTCCTCCCACTGGCTTACGTCCTCGGAGGATTCGCGCGCGGCGACGACCACGCCGTGAGATCTGCCACGCCGCACCTGTTTCTGCTGTCGTTTCAGATACTCACGGAGAACGTCATAAGTGGGCTTTCTCTGTTTTCGCCGCCGGTGAGGGCTATGGTGCCGCTGCTGTACACCGTGCGGCGGCTCTTCGTCGTCCTCGATTGGCTCACTGACGTTTGGGTCAACAAAACACTGCCCGCTAATGCACAGCTCAAGGTTAGCCATCATTGTTACGTCTTCCTCTCTACCACTACGTACAGTCATATGTTGTCTGAATTTTGCCAACTAACTAACTAACTAACTAACTTTGGCCGGCCAGGACGTGGCTTGGTATTGGTTTGGGAGGAGTTTGGCGGCGGCGAATATGGCGTACTTTTCGATGAACTTGCTGGTTTTCTCATACCTCGATTTCTGCCGAGGGCTTTCGAGAGTATTTCAAGGAGAGGGATGAAGTTTGGGCGAAGATTGCCGAGGATAAGAGATCTCAAGAATGAACAAGAGCCATGGCGGCGGCGGCGGCTCCGTTAAGAAGTCTGAGTAGCTTATATATATTTTATGTTTAGCCTTTCTTTTGCTATTGCCACGAAGTCGTTTTTGTGTACTGTTTTCTAGCTTGTTGTATCGTTTGTTAGCCTTAGTAGCTTCAATGGAGGAGATGAATTCTTAAATTGAATAAATGTTGGAGCTAAATCTTTCTTTCAATTCAATTCAACTGCAGTTTTCTTGTCTTAATCTCAGCCTGCTAATCTGCTGTTTAATGAAAGTACAGATCGACGGTCGAGATGGAAAAGCTCTTGTATCCAACGGTCCACAGCATTTTGTCTAATTATTTGCGGAAAGAAAGCATTCAATTCGCATCCAACCTTATCTCATGCTGTTGTTCAGTTTCGACGCTTTTAACTCATCTTGCCCAAGATAAGGCAACAATACCCACTCTTCGCGGTGGCGCGTGCGTCCAAACAAATGTCACCCTCTAACCCCACGCAGCACTCTATCTTCGTCATCGCCTCCTCTCCTTACCACTCCTCGCGGTGGCGGCGCGTGCGCAGCCCCAAAGTCCCCCACCCACCCCGCGCCGTGGCCCCACCAGTTCCACTCCGTCCTCTCGTAAACTACAGCGGCGAACTCAGCCTCATCGATCTGTGGTACGATTGGACCAACGGTCGCAATTTCAACATCATCCAAGACCAGCTCGGAGAGCTATCGTACGACCTTGAGTGGAACAACGGCACCACCTTCTTCTACACCTTGGGCTCCTCCGAGAGTTGCCGCTCGTCCCAGCTCGACGTCGGCATTTTGCGGCCCAATTGGCTCGACGGCGCCGCCTATTTAGGGCAGCAAATGGTCGACGGCTTCCTGTGTAACGTGTGGAGAAGGTTGATTTCATTTGGTACTACGAAGACGTTGCTACTAAGAGGCCCGTTCATTGGTGTTCTACACTGGTAAGGAAAAGGTTATGCCTTATTGCTTCTTGGGCTGTGCCTAAGCTGTTCAAAGATGTGATCTTTGATGGAGTTACCTAATCTACATTCTTGATTGGAACTAGCATTCTGCTTAATTCTTGCAATTGGGGTTCTGATTTTACATCGCTCGATATGGATTTCTGGGCAGGGCGATCGGTCCATGTAATGACGTTTGAAGTTGGAGCTTCGCTAGAAGATGAGAAATGGCAGGCTCCTGTATACTGCTTTGACGGCAAGTCGAAAGGCGGTCATCAAACTGATGATCTAAAGTACGAGGAAGAAAAGCCCAACATTGGCTTCCTCGAATCCCAGCATGGAGAATTAAAGCATCGCAGCTGTTGTAGATTGTCTGCAATACGTTAGTGAAACAGAGATGCTGCACTTCTCTTGTTAATAAAAAGCAAGCTCCCATTTGCCTCTTCTGATTATCTATCTTACTAGCGTCTCAAAATCCACCTATTGTTCTATTGCACAATTGAGGAGCATTGCAATAAAGAAATCCACGATATAAAGCTATTGAAATTGATGAGGGTCCTTCCTAAATTGGAGAAATTGCTCTAATACCATATTAAATTAGGAGGAAGTTGCATCTTTGATATATGAAGTGGTTTGAGCTAGAATTATCTGCTATGGAATAGAATAGACATCTCATAAAAATCTGCTTAAAGCGGTAGAAAATGTACAATGTTTCGCATCAGTCAACGTTGTCCTTACCAAGGTTTGAGGTCGCTGACGGCCCCAGCGGTCCAATTGAGGACCCTCTCGCGGGCCTCAAAAACACGTCCTTTCCGTGTGGCAGCTTCCGGGCCAGCCCGTTAAGGATCTGATGGAATGCATCGCCGGGCTGGGCCGGCTGGGGGAAGAGCATGGCCCGCTTCATCGACGGGTTTGCCAAGAGCCTCTGCTTCCTCAGGACAACCTCGGCGGGGATGGACGTGAGGATCGTGTCGAGGTAGGGAGCGTCCCTCTCGGCCACGAACACGCCGATCTCCTCCCATGGGATGGCGTCGGCGAAGGGGAGGACGATGTCGTCCGCCACGATCACTGGGATGCACCCGAACACCACCGCCTCGACGAGCCGAGGACTCCACGGGGCCCACCCGAGGGGGCACAGGCAGAACACGGCCCTCTGCATGTCCTCGTAGTAAGTGCTCGGGTGGTCAGTCGAGATGTCGAAGAGCGGGTTGTTCTTGAAATTCTCCCATATCGTCGCCCGAGCTCCTCTGCATTACGACCAAATCGTAAAAAATTGATTGGATGATCATTTCAGCCACAGGATTAAATTTGTACAGAGTGTATCATTTTTTAATTTTATGTATTATATTTCCAGCACAACCCCCACTTCTAGGCTGATTCCTCGTTTCCAACCTTAGATGTGTAACTTTCTTACATGGATGTTCGTGAGGTTTTTGTATCTAGTACCTCTTTGGTCTCCGAGCTGTGCTACCATGTCGATTGATTGCTTCACCTAAAAGATTAAACTTGTAGGGATTGTATCATTTTCATAATTTTATATATTATATTTCCAACACACTTATCGCGTCTAGGCCGATTTCTTATTAACTAACCATGAACATGTAGTTTTCTTAAATGAATGGTCACGGGAATTCGCACTCACGACCTTTTTGGTCTTTGAGCTCTCCTCATTGAATGACTATTTCGCCTAAAAGCGTAAGCGCGTCGGAAGTGCATCGGTTTTTCAATTTTATATATTATTCCTCCAACAATCACGACGAATGCTATTAGTGACTCGAGGATGTTAAGTTCTTAGTACCTCGCATAATAACCGCCCTCTGGATCATTGTCGACGTCGTAGAAAAGACCCCGAAAGTAGACGAAGATGGACCTCGGAGTGTCGGGAGGGATCAATCGGGACTGCATCTTCTCGGGAGGAGCGTAGGGAGGCACCGTGATCGACCCGTCCTTTAGACACACGTGGTTGCGCTGTCCGAACGTCTGCACCAACGTGGCCCGCCGCAATAGTGGAAGAATTCCCCTCTTTATCGCCTTCTCCTCCTGCCCAAAAAAAAAAGCATCGGCCTAACTAACTCAACTCAACCGTCGAATCAATTTTTTTTTTTTTCCTTTTGCTTTGTACCTGGTAGTGGAAGCACGCGCCGAAATCGTGGGGTACGATGAAGAAGTGATCAGCCCCCTCGGTCCGGTTCCAATAGGGCCAACGGGCCGAGAACGAGCTGAACTGCGCTCCTAACCATCCTCGGGGATTTGAAGGGCAACGGCAAGCCGTTGGGCGCCAGGTCGCACGTTGCGTAGACGGCGCGTAGAACCAGTCGGCCTCGTCCGGGTCGAGGGTTCGGACAGGGCTCGTCAACAGGAAGCGGTGCACGAAAATCTCGGCCGCAAACATGTGGGTTAGGCATCGTCGTCCTTCTGCAAGATCTTCCTGTTGTACTTGCTCGGAAGATCGTAAACGTAGACTTTGATCTTCCCCACAGGGTCGTCCTCTAGAACGTCCCCCGCGCTCCCTGCACGTCGAGATTATAATATAAGCTCTTACCACTTAATACCATCAAAAGGCTCTCTCCTCCTACCACCAGTTTGGTTTAGGCAGGACCCCTTAATCTCTAACGATTTACGCTAATCGAGAAAATGATAACTGGATTCGTAATGAATGTTTGAATACCTTCGATCCTCTCGGTGGGCACGGATGGACGGTGGAGATTTACCGAGGCCGAGGTGCTCGGGGCGATGACGTGGAGGATCAGGAAGAGGAGAGAGGTGGTGGAGAATGGCCTCATAGTTGCGGGAGGATCGAAAGACAGTTGTATAAGCATAGAGCTTTGCAATGGAGGAGATTGGAGAAGATATATAGTAAGGGGAAATGTGGAGTAATAATGTGTATAGTTGGAAGGTCGCATGGTTGATTTGGTGGGGAGTTGCCTTTCAAGAGTGAGTTTTGGCTTCCCATCGAAGGGTTGTACTTGACATGGAAAGGGATCGGAGAAATTAATTATACTATATATGTTTTCTTGCAACGTATGTTTTGGTGTGTTATCTTTTTTTCTTTCGTTTCGGTTATAAAGAGCTTCTCCTAGCGTAGAACATGAGTTTGCTGTGTTGGTGTAATGTTATCTTACAGCTTCAATACTAACAACACGTGCTTGTTTATGAGAGACGATGATCAGGCGGGAATTGAGAAGTTTTTGCATGAAATTGATATTGCCATTCGTAAAGCCGCGCGCATATTGGTTTCAATTTTTCTTTATTTTTTTGTTGGGTCGCGATTAAATCAGAGGTCTAAAATGTCGTAACCTTTATATTATGTTTGGGCTTGAGACTCACATTGATGGACTATAGGCCCAGCCCATTGTCAGTGACAAGTGATTAAATGTCATGCAAATCGCATGAAATCATCTGTCCCATAGTTATTGTCCCCCTCTATGTCATAAATTATCAGATCCGTTAAATTTTAAATCATGTGGTTCAAAATTTTCTTTTTTATTTATTAATCCTTTAATTCTGTATTCCACCAAATCATAAAATCTATCGCTATTTCATGTGATTTATAAGATAAAAATAAATAAACACATTCAATTTATTCCTTTTTTATGATGATCAATTTGATATTCATATCATACATTTTTCGATAATCATAAAATCATTTTAACAAAGTGGAACATAAAATGGGACCCAAATTGTGGGATATATGATTTCAACAGCATACAAATACATGGTGTTAAATTTCTAAATCTTCCATAAAAAATGTAATGCGAGGACAATCTTATATTCGTGGTGGAATGGAATTGAATAGTAAAGATCATTTAAAAAAGTCTGGCATGCGGATTACTCTTTCGGGTTCCGAGACATGAGTACCACGTGTTGAAATTAAGAGAAATACATAGATATGAGTAAGAAACTCAATGAGCTGCAATCGACTGGCCTTTCAACCGTGTTTATGCGTGTATGAATTCATCTAAATTAATCGAGCAATCGCAAGCTCGATCGAAGCGAATTCATAGCTCGAAAACACAGAAAATAAAGACAGATTTACGTGGTTCGTCCTCGACTTCAGGCCAACTCCACGGACCAACAGATCTCCGATTATATAATCTCCAGCTGCTATTTACAAGACATTCATGTCCACTAGTTGAGTCCTCTCGCTAATTCTCACCCTAACGAAAGATACAAGCTCGTGAGGATAACTAGTTGAGCTTGGTTTCCGGTATTTATCAGAACAGAATTCTGCAGCACTGCATCAACGAACTTGTATGCTCAGCTTCATCGATTGTACCTCGCGCTCAGGTGTAACTTATAAAATCGCATATGCTACCAGCAACTTCAATCTGGCCGTCATATTCATTTTAGCGCCTGATGAGATTTAAACATAAACTTTAAATGATGGACCTTAGATCTCGCCCGAATCCTCATCCGACGGTCCTCATTTGTTCGAAGTGTCCTTTGGGACTTGATATATTTTCAGCTCATTTGGTTCTTCTCCCGGCCTAACTCCGACAAGTTTAGGCTCACAGTTCCCAACAGAAACAACATAGTAGTGATTGTCATGTCATTGGAGTACGCGAGATTGCTTCAACACGAAAAAAAAAGGTTTTTGGACAACAGTAAGAGAACAATTACACATATTACATGAATGATTTGTTAGAGTAGAATGCCCAGTGTTCCAACTTGATTGGATTTTTTTCTACTTGTAAAAATAATTTATTGGAAATTATATCAAATAAAAGGCGTTGTTTTATCTTATGCTGATTATGATAAAGTCCTTAGATCATTATAAGCCGAAGGACATGATTACGCATTTGATGGTGGTCATGGAATATGTCTTAGGCTGTGATCTTAAATAAGTTCCAAGTCGATGGTATTTCAAGACAGGACATTGAATAACCGGAAAGACTTGTGCATATAGTGCATGCTTGTTAGACGAGGATGTTACGTTCCATTAGCATTAGCGTGTGACCGAATGCATATATGCACATGCTTGTTGGGGAACAAGTTCATTGAACATGACCGACGAAAAATTCTTAGTTTGAAACATTTGTCGAATGAGAATTTTCGTGTTGCGATAGTACATGGCTAATCCTCTGACTTGAGGCACGAGTAGTCTTGTGCGCATTGTGCTTTACTTAGATTTATCCTTTGATTGTTGGATAATCACAAAAGGGTATTTTTTGGGTGTGTATCAGTGTGTATGGAGATTTGTCTGTGGCCACATAGAATTCGACACTTATATTAATAAGTGAATTTCCTATGTTTTTCATATTTTATTATTCAAAGACCTTGGCCAAGGCAGGATGAATTGAGATTCATAATTCATAAACGAATCATTTAAACTTGAAATGGAATCATAGTAATTAGATCAATTGTGTTTGACTTATAATTCCATGCCACGTCTAATCGGGAAATTAGTCGTCGAAAGGATTTTACGTGTATGCACTTGCAATTGAAAAGGTTTACTCACTATTTCACCCAATACTAGGTAGTCACGCTACTTGCTAGGTGTTACCGTGATTTGTGGATTCATGAGATTAAATAGTTATTTTCAGTAAATTACAAGGAGTTGTAAATCCACTAGTAGTGTTGATCGTGAACCTAAAAGGGTCACACGAAGTTTTGGAGAATGACGAAATGGAATTGATATTTCAAAAAGTTGGATTAATCTTATGTTCAATAGTTGAACTAAATATTAAATAAAATGATTATTTAAAGTGAAGGAATGAAATAGTAATATGATTGATTAGTTGGGCTTTTATATATTAGTAAAGAATTATTCAACTAATGGTTTTGATTTAAGTTGGACTTAAAATTTAAGTTAAGCCCAATATGATTTTTTTTTCTCTTACACGTTAATGCTAATCATTACTAGGGGTGGGATCGGTCGGTTTTTCGGGTTTCGGGTTTATCGGGTACCCGATTTTTCGGGTAGTAAATTTGATACCCGATCGAAACCCATCGGGTACCCGCGGGTCGGGTTCGGGTTTTTTTTATTTTTTATTAGTTAAAAATTGTATTAATGTGGGGATCGAACCCACAACCTGAAAGGGGCAGCAACTTACAAGTTTCGCTTCAACCATTGGCCAAGCGAATTTTTGATTATATTGTTACATAGTATTTTACTAGTATTATTTGTGGCTCATATTCTTATGGAAAATTCAGTCCCACATCGGATGCTCACTTCAATTTTGGGTGAAGTAATTCTAATATATACCACACCTCACTACGTATAGAATTCCCATATTTGGTGCCATTTAATTTCAGCCGCACTTTTCGGTGAGAGTTTGGATTTTTTTTTGTTAAAGATTTTATATATAAGTTATTAACTAATTGGCCAATTAAATATTATTTAGGCGAATTAATTACATTTTTTTATGTCGGGTACCCGATCGGGTTTTTCGGGTAGCAATATGCTACCCGAACCCGACCCGATCTAGACAGTCGGGTATCGGGTTTAAAACCCGATACCCGATTTGAACCCGAATTTTTCAACCCGATCGGGGAAAACCCCGATCGGGTCGGGTCGGGTACCCGAAACCCGACCCCGAAAGCCCACCCCTAATCATTACCAAGTAAATAAGAGTTAATTGCCTTATAACACTTGGTATTATCTTTCAAACTTATAATTTAAGGAGATAATAAAGATAGGAAAGGATAATGTCTAGAATATCAATGAGTTGAAACAGCCATGAAACGCTTGTGTGGAAACGTTTGTTCCAATTGATGATTTGAGTTAAAGATATTTATGGTCTTGACCATATTGAGAACGAACGTTTCTTTTGACTATATATATGATATATGTCATGTAAAAATGATATGCAAATCAGTGAACTCACAACCATCATACCCTCACGACGTGTGATTTAAGAAAAGAAAAGTGTTTTCTTTTAGTATTCTTTCATATAATACATCGGTTCAATATGGGATTATTTCTACTAGCGAAGAAATCATTCCGGCGTCGTAATCCAAACGTGGACTCAACTAGAGGGGAGACATTTGAATCCCTACGGCGAGTACGAGTACGGCGAAGTCGACGGCGAGCTTACGAAGACGGTGGTCGCCACTAGCCGGGAATTGATTCCCTCTCCTTCGTCACTAAAAAGAAGCTAAGGAATAGGTAATATACTAAACCCTAGCCACGCAAAATTCGTACCACTTACGTGATTTTAAAAGATGACGATCTCACAATCGTTAGAGGAACCGACGGGCGAACATTTATACGATAAATGTTTATTTTTGTTTCGAAGTTTCCGCTGCGATCACCTCGTGCGGCCTAGCGAACTAACAGTGGTATCAGAGAATGGGTTTTTTTGGCATCTTTAAATCAGATTTTGCTTTGGTTGTTTATACGATAAACAAATTTCTTTGCTTCTTTTCATGAAACGCATAGTTTGCTCATATGAAAAGTGTTTTCTGTGAGCATAGGAAATATATATTTTTGTCGATATGAAGATCGACGGATGATTATTGCTAAAATGCATTTACATATAAATGATTGCTTATATAAATTGGTGAATTTATTCGTTTCATTCATGTGATGAATAATTTATCATGTTTTCTTTTTCCATGATTATTTGCATAGGATGCATGTTATATTTATTAGAATGTTATTTGCGTGCGCTTCATATGATGATTGTTATTCTAAGTCCATGAGGTCTTGAAAACCTAGTTTTTGAAACTCTGAAGGAATCTAATTTGATTAGTTCCATGTCAAATCGAAATGGATAAAATAGGTGGTGACCTATTACTCCATGCCTTCCATCAAAGGTAGATGACATGACGATGCTATCATGCTTGGTCGCTGGCCATGAGTCGTGGAGTGGCTTTGTGCGAAAAGCTGTGATCTCTACTAAACATATAGATGTTCGTGAGGTGGTTTCGTCTTTGTGTTGGCCACGAGTCGTGGGACACCTTGATGTACCATTTGCGCGAAGTTTGATGGGCTTGATTTGACACGTAGTACTATATGGGCTCATAAAATTGGGGTATATAGGAAAAGTGAGGCAAAATAATCTTGAAGGTTGTATGTTGATACAATTGTCAAAGCGTTGACTACCAATATAAGTTTTTCATGGGCTCATAAAATTTAGGTGTGAATTATTTTAATTGACTTCAAGCCCAATTTGAAATGTGATTTTCAAAATATATTTGGGGTTTAAATAAAATAGTGGGAGGAAATTTAATATAAACGACCTTATATTAAATAGATATTTTTTCCATAGTTTGTTTATTTCTGCTTCATTTATTTTTGTAGATTTTATACTACAATGGCTAAAAATCCAATTGCAAGTATTCTTGAGCAAAACAAGTTGACTGGCCCAAATTTCGTTGACTGGTTGAGAAAACCTTAAGATTGTCCTTCAGTCTGAAAAGAAGGACTATGTGGTTGACACAGCCCTCCTCCTGTACCTGAGGATGAATCGTCTGAGGACTATGAGCAGTATCTTATTCATGTTGATGATAACCTACATGCTCGGTGCTACATGTTAGCATCTATGTCAAATGAGCTGCAGAGTCAGCACGAGCCATTTGATAATGCTAGAGATATTCTTGTTCACCTACAAGAGTTGTACGGTGAGAGAACTAGGCAAGTGAGATATCAGATATCTAAAGATCTTTTCAGATGTCGTATGACTGAGGGCTCTTCAGTGCAAGTGCATGGGCTTAAGATGATAGGCCTCATTGAAATGATTAAGTCGCTTGGAGTCGTTATGGATAATGAGCTCTTTGTGGACCTGGTGTTGCAATCTCTACCTCCATCGTTTGACAGCTTCGTTGTTAACTTTAAACATGCACTCCATGGAGACTACTCTCCCCGAGTTGGTGAACATGTTAAAGACGGCTGAGTCAACTATAAGAAGGACAAGCCGATGCTTCTAGTTGGATCCACTTCTAAGGCAGCAATGTCTAAGAAAAGAAAGTGGAAGGGAAAGGTTCCTACCAAGCCCAACAAGAAGGGGAATGCAATGAGGCAAAGTGCAAAGGAAAAGAGAAGGTTAATTCTCAAGCCGATCACAAGTGTTTTCATTGTGGCAAAATGGGGCACTGGAAGAGGAACTGCAAGGAATACCTTGCTAGCCTGAAGCGTTCGGGTATGTATTATGTTGAAGTTAACTTATCAGTTAATGATGTTTCTTGGGTATTAGATACCGGTTGTTACTCACATATCTGTAATGATATACAGATGATGGCAACAAGCAGGAAGCTGGACAGTAAGGAAACGGTCCCTAGGATGGGCAATGGAGCAAGAGTTGCGGCACTAGCTATTGGAACTGTTTTTTAGCTTTGAATAATGGTGTTGCTTTATCTTTGAATAATTGTCTTTATGTTCCAGACATTATTAGAAATATTATCTCTATTCCAGTTTTGGATAGAGAAGGTTTTAAGTTTGTTATTGAGAGTGAAGTTGTTCCATTTTCAAAATAATACTTTTATATATTCAGCTTGTTTGACAAATTGTTTACACACCATTACACCACAAAGCTCGGTCGTTACAATTCAACAAAATAAAAGAAAGTTAGATAATGATAGTTCTTTACACTTTGGCATGCTAGATTGGGTCATATATCTGAAAAGCGGATCCACAAGTTAGGGCAAAAACTTGACCTTAGGGGAGAGGATAAGTTGCCTACATGTAAGTCGTGTCTTAAGGGAAAAATGACCAAGTCACCATTTGTTGGACTAGTGGAGCGAGCCAAAGTCTGTTGGATTTGATTCATACAGATGTTTGTAGGCCACTAAGTGTTAGTGCAAGAGGGAACTATCCTACTTCATAACATATACCGACGATTTCTCTAGATACGGTTATGTATACCTTATGAGGTATAAATCCGAGGCTTTTGAAAAGTTCAAAGAATTTAGATCTGAAGTAGAGAAGCAAAGTGGTCATCGCATAAGGACTCTTCGATCTGATCGAGGAGGCGAATACTTGACCACTGAATTTCTTGATTATCTAAAAGAGAATGGGATTCGGTCACAGTGGACTCCTCCTGGTACTCCACAACTTAATGGAGTTTCTGAACGTCAGAATCGGACCTTGTTAGACATGGTTTGATCAATGATGAGTTTCACTACTTTACCTCTTTCATTCTGGGGTTATGCCTTAGAAACGGCGGCACATCTACTAAACAGAGTGCCAAGCAAATCTGTCCCAAGTACACCCTATGAGATATGGTGTGGCAAGACACCCTCTTACAGGTATCTCAGAATATGGGGTTGTGCTGCTTACGTGAAGCAGCAAGTGGGAGATAAATTGGACATGAGATCCATTTTATGTAAATTTGTGGGATATCCAAGAGAGTCTATAGGACACTATTTCTACGATCCCTCCGAACAAAAAGTGTTTGTTTCGAGGAATGCTACTTTCTTAGAGGAAGAGTTCCTTTCTGAAAACAGTGGCGAAGTAGTAGAACTTAGAGAAGAAAAGGAACCACTAAGTATCCCACAAGTTGTCACAAATAACACACATGTTGAGCCTGAACCATCTGAGGCACAACCTCTTAGGAAGTCTGTTAGGGTTTCAAAGGCGCCCGATAGCTTGAACCTATTGTTAGAGAACAAAGAAGAGGGACTCCTTTTGGATAATGATCCAAGAAGCTATGAAGAGGCAATGTCAGACATTGACTCTAATAAATGGCGAGAAGCAATGCAGTCCGAGATGGACTCATGTACTCGAACAAGGTATGGACCTTGGTAGACCTACCACAAGGTATTGTACCGATTGGATGTAAATGGGTATACAAGCGTAAGCTAGGAGTAGATGGAGAAGTAAGCACTTATAAAGCGCGGCTGGTTGCAAAAGGTTATACTAAAAAACAAGGTGTTGATTACGATGAAACTTTTTCACCAGTAGCAATGCTTAAATCCATTCGTATCCTGATCGCCATAGCTGCGTATTATGACTACGAGATATGACAAATGGATGTGAAGACTGCCTTTCTTAATGGCAACATTAACGAAGAGATTTATATGAGACAGTCGGAGGGCTTTATATCTAGTGGGAGCGAGCAAATGGTTTGTAAACTTCAAAGGTCCATTTATGGACTTAAACAAGCTTCAAGGAGTTGGAACATCCGCTTTGATGAGACGATCAAAATGTTTGATTTTCATAAAAATCCGGATGAACCATGTGTTTATAAGAAGGTTAGTGGAAATGCAGTGGCATTTATAGTACTCTATGTTGACGACATTCTACTCATTGGGAATGATATAGGAATGTTGCAGTCAACAAGGACATGGTTGTCTAAACAGTTTTCCATGAAAGATTTGGGAGAGTCATCTTTTATCCTAGGGATAAAAATTTATAGAGATAGGTCACGAAAGATGATCGGACTATCCAATCGATGTACATAGACAAGGTGCTAAAGAGGTTTAGCATGGAGGAATCCAAGCGTAGATACTTGCCAATGAGTCATGATGTTTCACTTTCTAAGGCTATGTCTCCTAAGATGCCTGAAGAAAGAGAAAGAATGGCTCGAGTCCCGTATGCATCTGCTATTGGTAGCAGTATGTATGCAATGTTATGTACTAGGCCTGATGTAGCTCATGCTCTAAGCGTTACGAGCAAGTATCAGTCTAATCCGGGTGAAGAACACTGGAAAAGCCGTTAAGATGATCTGTACTTGAGAAGAACTAAGGATATTTTTTTGATATATGGCAATGGAGAATTGAAGCTAGAAGGGTTTACTGACTCTAGTTTTCAGTCCGATAAAGACGACTCAAAATCAATGTCTGGATACTTGTTTACCTTGAATGGAGCTGTAGTTAGTTGAAAAGTTCCAAGCAAGAGACGACTGCTGACTCTACAACCGAGGCTGAATACATTGCAGCATCAGATGCAGCAAAAGAAGCTGTTTGGATGCGGAACTTTATCCAAGGGTTGGTGTGGTCCCGTCAGTTGTTGATCCAATAATGGTTTATTGTGACAACAATGGAGCTATAGCACAATCAAAAGAGCCAAGATCTCATCAAAGATCCAAACACATTATGAGACGATACCACCTGATTAGAGAGATCATTGGTAAGAGGCGACGTCGTAGTAGATCGAGTCACTTCAGCAGATAATGTAGCAGACCCCCTGACTAAGCCCTTGTCACAAAAAGTATTCGATGGACATCTCGAGAAGATGGGCCTCAAATACATGGGCAATTGGAACTAGGGCAAGTGGAAGATTGTTAGAGTAGAATGCCCAGTATTCCAACTTGATTGGATTTTTGTCTACATGTAAAAATAATTATTGGAAATTATATCAAATAAAAGGCATTGTTTTATCTTATGCTGATTATGATAAAGTCCTTAGATCATTATAAGCCGAAGGACATGATTACGCATTTGATGGTGGTCATGGAATATGTCTTAGGCTGTGATCTTAAATAAGTTCCAAGTCGATGGGTATTTCAAGACAGGACATTGAATAAATCGAAAAGACTTGTGCATATATTGCATGCTTGTTAGACGAGGATGTTACGTTCCATTAGCATTAGCGTGTGACGCGAATGCATATATGCAAATGCTTGTTGGGGAACAAGTTCATTGAACATGACCCGACGAAAAATTCTTAGTTGGAAACATTTGTCGAATGAGAATTTTCGTGTTGCGATAGTACATGACTAATCCTCTGACTTGAGGCACGATAGTAGTCTTGTGCGCATTGTGCTTTACTTAGATTTATCCTTTGATTTTTGGATAATCACAAAAGGGATATTTTGGGTGTTGTATCAGTGTGTATGGAGATTTGTCTGTGGCCAACATAGAATTCGACACTTATATTATAAGTGAATTTCCTATGTTTTTCATATTTTATTATTCAAAGACCTTGGCCAAGGCAGGATGAATTGAGATTCATAATTCATAAACGAATCATTTAAACTTGAAATGGAATCATAATAATTAGATCAATTGGGTTTGACTTATAATTCCATGCCCACGTCTAATCGGGAAATTAGTCGTCGAAAGGATTTTACGTGTATGCACTTGCAATTGAAAAGGTTTACTCGCTATTTCACCCAATACTAGGTAGTCACGCTACTTGCTAGGTGTTACCGTGATTTGTGGATTCATGAGATTAACTACTTATTTTCAGTAAATTACAAGGAGTTGTAAATCCACTACTAGTGTTGATCGTGAACCTAAAAGGTCACACGAAGTTTTGGAGAATGACGAAATGGAATTGATATTTCAAAAAGTTGGATTAATCTTATGTTCGATAGTTGAACTAAATATTAAATAAAATGATTATTTAAAGTGAAGGATGAAATAGTCAATATGATTGATTAGTTGGGCTTTTTATATATTAGTAATGAATTATTCAACTAATGGTTTTGATTTAAGTTGGACTTAAAATTTAAGTTGAAGCCCAATATGATTTTTTCTCTTACACGTTAATTGCTAATCATTACCAAGTAAATAAGAGTTAATTGCCTTATAACACTTGGTATTATCTTTCAAATTTAGAATTTAAGGAGATAATAAAGATAGGAAAAGATAATGGCTAGAATATCAATGAGTTGAAACAGCCATGAAACGCTTGTGTGGAAACGTTTCTTCCAATTGATGATTTGAGAAAGATATTTATGGTCTTGACCATATATGATATATCTCATGTAAGAAATGATATGCAAATCAGTGAACTCACAACCATCATACCCTCACGAACGTGTGATTTAAGAACAGAAAAGTGTTTTCTTTTAGTATTCGTTTCATATAATAACATCGATTCAATATGGGGATTATTTCTACTAGCGAAGAAATCATTCCGGCGTCGTAATCCAAACGTGGACTCAAGTAGAGGGGAGACATTTGAATCCCTACGGCGAGTACGAGTACGGCGAAGTCGACGGCGAGCTTACGAAGACGGTGGTCGCCACTAGCCGATAAATGTATATTTTTGTTTCGAAGTTTCCGCTGCGATCGCCTCGTGCGGCCTAGCGAACCTAACATGATTTGTGCAGCACGCGTAATGACATCTAACGAAATGTGGTAGTGGATATGTTAGAAGTGAATACCGACTTTCAATATCTATCCAAAAGGTCCAGCGTGAAGGGAGCAATTTGGGTACGCGACACCTCATTTCTTCAAACACGACATGAACTGAAAAAGAAAACGTTCAAGGTTCTTCGGAAACTTCGATTTAAAAAAATTCTTTATTTTCATGAATCGTGAAAGCATTGCGCAATGCTAGAGTTCTAGGATGTCGTAAGGTAGTAGTTGCGTCTTTCAATAAAAATGTCCTAGACTACGCAAGTTGGAATATATTTTTTGGGCTTTGAAAACCTATGTATTGATGATAGCTTCAACTACTAGCGTACCTAGGCCTGTAAATGAGTCGAGCTCGACTCGAGCTCGACTTGTACTAGGCTCGAGCTCGAGCTCGTCGAGGTCTATAGTTCAGAGCTCGATAGATCTTCGAGGTCGAACTCGGCTCGTGAGCTAAAAAGAAAACAAAATGCTCGTTGCTGCTACTGTTAACGATGGGGTTCTGCTACTGTGAGCTGCGGGCCATCTAAGAGTAACTCAATGGGTCTCTGTGTTCTCAGCAGATCGAAGATGGTGCTACGAAGAAGGGAATTGAAGATCTGATAGGGCTACGAAGAAGGGTTCTGAGAATAGCTCAATGGGTTTCTTGCTATTTTCGCAATTGCTTGAGTGTAAAAAGATTCAGATGAAAGAAGACAGACGATCGTGAAGTAGATGAAAGAAGACAGACGAAGTGAGCGGCTGTTGTGTTGTAATAAGGTAAAGAAGAAGACCATTGGAATAATATTAATAAAAAGAACCCTAATTAGTGTGTTGGACTGGGCTGGGCTGGGCTATCTTACGGACCCTTAAACAAGTTAATGGTATAATTTAAAATGAAATATGTAATTAAAAAATAATAAATAGAAACCTCACGAGTCGGCTCGTGAGCTTTTGAACAACATGGATTGAGCTCGAGCTCGACAGGCTCGAGCTCGAGCTCAACTGTAACGAGCTTGAGCTGAGCTTTTGTCGAGCCGGCTCATGACTCATCTTACACCCCTAAGCGATGAGCCGGCTCGACTCATCTTACACCCCTAAGCGTACCATACTGAAAATAAGAGAATAAAATATTTGTTTCATCACGAAGGTATTATCGTTGCTTATAGAATGCTCATTATTGTAGTTTGCCTTCGTACAATTTTACTGCATATACGAATTCCAAATTATATAAATTTAAAATGACCGGACAAATGTGAGAATATGTTGGAAAGAGAAGAAAAAGAAAGGGTCTATATTCATCGTTGTGTCAAAATGACAATTTATCAACAAATTCAACGTAGTGCAGCTCCACAGCATACTAAATGCCAACGCAGAGAGAGAGAGAGAGAGAGAGAGAGAGAGAGAGAGATACAAAAACTGGTACAAGCAAAGCACCAACCACCATCTCACCTGTGCACATTGATTAATAGCTCACTTGGGTCTTTGTCTATGGTTCTTCGAGTCCACTCTATTTCCCAAGAAAGATCAAATCTCTCTTGAGAAAAACAGATCGGAGAAGATGACTTCGTATCTAAAGGGTAAATTCCAGTCCCTGACTATTTCGTCGGCCGCAGACGAGGCCGAACAAGAAACTGTCACCCCTGAGAATAGAGAAGAGTTTGAGCGTGCTTGCATTGCCAAAGTGAGGACCCTTGTCGAAGCCCAAGACCCCTCTGCAAAGGTAAAAACTTGATCTTCCTTTTTTCTTGTGAGATCGGTCGTGATTTTATATGTTTGAGAGCTTTCTGTCCTACGATGGCTTCTGTGTGTAGTCCAGAGCTATGTTTTAAGTTAATGGAGGGTTTCTGACCTATGTACGACTGATTCAGACCATGTTCTTGATATATGAGAAAGAACACAAACTATGCACGTTTACTGTTTGTAAATATTCGTATGAGGAGTAAAGGGATCTGAATTCTGAACTATAAGTAGGACCTTGGAACTAACTAGTTGCTGAATCAATCACGAAAAGATCAGAAAATCACATAAATCCATGTAAAACACGATGGTTTGAGACGATTATTCTTGTGTGAAATCTCAGAATTTGGATGATTTGGCGGTACGAAGGTTTCTCAGAGCCCGAGATCTTGACGTGGAAAAGGCTTCGACCATGCTGTTGAAGTATCTCAAGTGGAGGAAGGAATTCGTACCAAATGGTTGCATATCCCCGACGGAAATCACTAGCAATCTGTCCCACAACAAGCTGTTTATGCAAGGATATGACAAGATCGGGCGACCCATCATAGTTGTTTTTGCAGCTAGACACAAGCCCACGAATGTCGACGAGTTCAAACGTAAGTACAGCAGTTCGATAACCTTAGTCCTTAAACATGTTGGCTCCTTTCAGACATTGCTGTTAATGGATGCAGTATATTCATGGCTCTGATTTTTTTATCTTCGATGGCAGGTTATGTTACTTTCACTCTTGACAAGATCTGCTCTAGGTAATAATCTATGGCATCATTCCTCGAATTTTTCATATAGATATGCTAAATTTTGCTTCTGGCTAATATTATTACAGAATGCCAAGTGGACACGAAAAGTTCATTTCGATCGCAGACTTAGAAGGATGGGGTTATACAAACAGCGATATTCGCGGGTACCTCGCAGCTCTTTCAATCTTGCAAGTACGAGATTTTTCTATTTTTAATCTTATGTTTCGAAATCATGCGATTTTGTCTTGAATCTGAAACTAAAATGAGGAAGAAAGTAGCATATAGTTTCTGTTTTTTTTGTATCTAACCAAAGCTCGATTGGCTTATAGGATTGCTATCCCGAGAGACTTGGCAAGCTGATCTTCATACACGTTCCCTATATCTTCATGACTGCGTGGAAGATGGTGTACCCCTTCGTGGACAAGAACACCAAAAAAAGGTGATTTTTTTCTTTTGTTTTTCCTTTGTAGACTAAAAATGTTGAACGATAATTATGAGATTTTTGCAGATTATCTTTGTGGAGGACAAGAAAATGCAGAAAACCCTATTGCAAGATGTTGATGAGAGTCAGCTTCCCAAGGAGTTTGGGGGGAAACTTGATTTAGTTCCCATACAAGATTGCTGACCCTAGCTTGAGAGCCTTCTTAAACTTTGTCCCGCCTTCCTTTGTCTGGATAATTGTATGTTAAATATTAAGGAAGAACTGCTATTAGAGGCCATATTAATTAAAGGGAAGATGTTATATAATCCCACATATGTGATTATTTTATAAATTTGAATCAGGGTATGTATCACTGTTACATGGTTGAGCTGCTGCTAATCACACGAAGGATAGCAGGAAATCACACTATTTGCTCGTTGATAGTTTTTCTTACGATTATATCTTATTTTATTTTATGCTAATTTTATATTTAGTAGATTAATAAATAATATGAATGAAAAACCAAATATATTGGGGTTAAAATAGATACGAAAACGCTTAATAAAAAATAGATCCGCTATTTGTATATCAAGTTCAAATTGGCTCATACGTTATGTTATGATTATTGTGCATTACTTTGGTTCTAATATAGTAGTAGTATATGTCTTTGATTCCTTATTTTGCTCGTTAAGTAATGGTCGTATCATTCACTAAAATATAAGTATTTTATTTTAATAAGTTAAAACCGCAAACCGCACCTCAACTTTCAAACCACTCGCATGGTTTGATTTTTCAAAATAGCAATTTAAGAATTTTTCAAAGAACCGCATATTGCAGTTTGGTGCGGAATTGGCCGAAAATCGTCCAAAATAGCACCACGCACACCACACAATCTTATGATATTCCCAATGAGTGGGAAGAACCCATCTTTCATTTGATTTTTGACACATCGAAAATTTGATCTTTTTGACGACGTGTCGAATATCCAATTCGTCAATATTCAGAATTCACATCGATAGATAAAATTAGTGGTGGGAACGAGCTGGAACATGCAGGCCCACGGCCCAAGCACACAGGCTCTAGGTGACTTGCGGGCAGGCCCGTAGCTCATAGGAGGCCAGTGAGGCGGTCGCCTCGGCCCAACATCGGAGGGGGCCCAAAATTTTTTATAATATATATATATATTATCAAAAAGAATATTATAGTTAAAAATTAAAAATAAATCTATAAAAAACTAAGTGGACTGCACAAGTCAGTTGGGCCTTGATGTTAATCAAGCCCAAATGTTGTAATTTATTAAAAAAATTCGGTTCAGCCCAAACAAGACATAAGCTTTTTATTAAGGAAAAAAGGAAAAAAGAAAACGTGATCTGGTTTCTTCTTCTATACTAATACAATATAAAAAGGGCTTCGCTTAGGTTAAAGGATGTCGTTATCTAATAAAATCGTTCACTATTTTCTTATGGGACCGACCAGACATCAGTGTCCAGTGATCTTTAAGGTATATTATGCTGCTCCTTATTTTATTAATTTATTTGTTTGGCTGCAGGCGCAATTTAATTTTTTTTCTTTCTCGACAAACAATGTTTTTATATTTAAGTTAGATTTGTTTCATTTTCATGTTTTTTTTTTTCGGAACTTTGAATTACATTTACTACATGTCATGTTCCATAAATCTTCTTTGTTCCTAACCGAAAATAAAAGCGAAAAAACCGAACCGAATTACAAATTCGAACCGAACCAAATTAAAACAGTTCGGATGTCGGATTAAGTATTTTCGACCATTTCACTATAAAATATTTATTTTTATTTATTTATTTTAGTTACATTTACCGTTGATATTTACGCTATATTATACGTATGATACTGTATTTGGAAAAAAAATTACTGATTGGGGGCCCGAAATTTAAGTTTCGCTTCAGGTCCGTGCTTTCTCAGCTACGGCCCTGCTTGCGGGCGGGCCGGGCTCGAGTCCACTTACTACGGGAAGTGCCGTGTCGGGCTCGGAATTTAAAATCTGGCCACATCACGTCGTGGGGCTCGTGCCTTGCGAGCCAGGCTCGGGCCGAGTGGGGAATGCCTACGGGTCGAGCTACGGTAGTATGTAAAATATGAGTAAACTTGCAGCTAGACTATAGATGCGGGTAAATGTCTGGGCCTGTGTTTGCGGGCCAGGCATGCGGGCTGCGTGCCGAGACGGGTCGAAAAAAGAAACAGCTGAACGTTAGAATCACTTGGCCCGTGAAGTGAATAGCGGGCCGTGCTCGTGCCTGTTATGGGCCCGTGCCGGGCAGCCCGCGTGCTATCCCGGCCCATGCCCACCACTAGATAAAATAAATCAAACTTTAAATGAAAGCACGAGTTCTTTCGTAATATAGAAATTTATACAGAAGCATTAGAATCAAAGTTAGGTATGGTATGATGGAATACCAAGGGCATAATTTTTATCTCTTCGAAAAATAGTATTTTGATTTGATCCGTCGACTTTCGTAGCTGCGATCATCTTCTTATCAAGCCTCGCATGGAGCGTGACGAGCAGGGTAAGTGTTTTTTTTCTTTATGCAATTTCATGTTCTAAAATATCGAAAGCAGTCTTCAAGATCAAATTATTCGTATTCCCCGTGCAATGTAGGTTGGCGATTCGAGAAATTTTATCTCAAAAGAAAACAACTAGTTTATATTGTAAGTTATATAGAAGTAATTTGAGGACAAATGATTTTTGAATTGTAGGGATTCTGGGGGCCTCCGGTAATTATTAACCGTTAAAGAGGGCCACACACATGCGTCACACGGAGGATCGGTGCCCGGTATAAGCTTGATGGGGTTCCTTCTTAAAACCAATTGGTATTAAGAGGTGTGGACCCATCAAGCTGTATATTCATTTATTTCTTTGGTATAATTCGGTGTGGGACAATTCCTCACACGTGATTTCTTCAACACTCCCCCCTCACGTGTGAGCCCATTTATTTAATCGGACGAGAACGTCATTCTTTTCGAACCCGCCATATATTTTTAATTGAGTCGGATCTTCCCTCTCTGATACCATGTAGGGATTCTGGGCCGGGGCCTCCGGTAATTATTAACCGTTAAAGAGGCCAACACACATGCGTCACACGGAGGATCGGTGCCCGGTGTAAGCTTGATGGGGTTCCTTCTTAAAACCAATTGGTATTAAGAGGAGTGGACCCATCAAGCTCTATACTCATTTATTTCTTTGGTATAATTCGGTGTGGGACAATTCCTCACACGTGATTCTTCAACATGAATGTTGTAATTTTATGACATTAGGTTTTAAAGTTGGGGTAATTTTAGGACAAATAATGCAAGAATTTTGAAACTTATTTTCGTCATATTGGTTTAATTTTGAAACTTAATATTCTATAATTGCAACATTTAATTTAAATTTTCTCAATTCGCTACAATTTCTAAACACAACGTCCTAAATTGTCATTCATGATTTAGGTGTTCATAACTCGCTCACCGAAATATACATGACTATAGAGATAACTAACCCTTATAAAAATCAAATATATAGTCCGTTCTTAATTCTGGAGAATACATAAAATTAGTTATGCTGTCCTTCCGAAAAAAAAATTAGTTATGCTGTCCTTCCAAATTTTCGAAATGTACCTAACAAAATTAAAGGTAAATGTCATTTTATTGCAATAAAATAACACCATAAAAGTCAGTGATGGCAAATTAACGTTACACTTCGCAACAAAGAAAAATTCATTGAATAAAGCCCAAAGAGTCTCACATTATTAATGACACTCGATTTTGTCATCATAAAGCTTCAACTTTTTTCTAGTAAAAAAGAAGAATTGACTCTTGGTCATAAATTACAAAGAGGAGGAAATTACAAGTCATAGATTTCTGTAATTAATTGCTCCTTGGCGAAAACAGCCAAAAGAAATTTGAAAAAGTTGAAATTTTTTCCTCCGTTGCGTGAAAATTTTCAAGTCCGCGCCACACATCCTTCGAATCCTCGCCTCTATTTATAAACTCTAGCAAAGCCCGCATTTCCCAAGACCCACCAACTCCCATTTGCTTTTTCCCCTGAATTTTCTTTTTATCGTGATTTTTTTTTTCTTCTCTAGCAAATTCAGAGTAAGCTTTTATCAATGGCTTCTGAGCTTCCCTGCGACGGCGAAGGCTTCTGCATGGTATGCAAGAGAAGGCGGAGGGAACGATAAACTGCACCACTTGCACCACGCCGTGGCACGCCGCGTGTCTCAGGGCGGCGCCGAAAACCCTAGCGGAGGAGGCGAGCTGGGTCTGCCCGGACTGTAGCGGCGTCGATGCGGCCGCGCCACCGTGCGTCGGTGGAGGAGGGGAGCTGGTGGAGAAGATCCGGGCTATTCAGGGCGACTTGACGCTGACTGAGGCAGAGAAGGCGAGGAAGCGTCAGGCGTTGTTGAGCGGCGGGAACGGGGACGGCGCCGGAGATGAGAAGAAGGCGGAGAAGGGAGACGGCGGCGAAGGTGGTCTGGGGATTTTAGATGACAAGTTTAATTGCTCCATTTGCATGCTCCTTCTCGATAGGCCTGTCTCGGTATGATTTTACATTATTATTCAGCGCTTTTGCATTTTATTATTAGGTCTTATTTCTTTGTTGGGATTTGTTATGTCCTTCATACCATATGTTTGTTTTTTGGATGATTTTGCTTGTGTTAGGGGATTTATACCAACCTTTCTATTATGAATGTGCCTTCTTCTTTTTAGCTGGTTCAAAATCAGTAAGGCATCTGTCTGTGAGTAAAACTTATCATAGTTGAATTTAATATTTGCTTTGACATTCTAATGGAAACTGTATGTTGATTTGCTGCAATTTAGGCACCGTTGAGTTCTCCTTTGGAAATTGGGACGTCCATAGTTGGGGTTTTACTGAGTTTTCTCATGTGGGATGGGATATAAGCAATTTGATTATTGATGCCGTTTTTCATATATGGGTCGTAGATTATCTACTCATTGAATGAGCGATGCATGATTTCGTCCTATACACAAACATAGGATAATCCCATTTCAACGAAAGAGCCTAACGTGCGTAAACATGTGCATATATATGACTTTATAATTGCGTAACGCTTCGACTCTCTCCATTGTCCAGACTCCGTGTGGCCACAATTTCTGCCTAAAGTGTTTCCAAAAATGGGTCGGCCAACAAGGCAAGAAAACATGCGCCATGTGTCGAGAGCCTATTCCTGCGAAAATGGCTTCAGAGCCGCGCATCAACTCTGCCATAGTTATGGCAATTCGAATGGCAAAGCATTCGCTGGGAAACAGTTCAGACAACGTCCCCAAAGTATACCACGTAATCCACAACCAAGACCGCCCTGACAAGGCATTCACCACCGAGCGCGCAAAGAAATCGGGGATCGCAAACGCCTGCAGTGGTAAAATCTTCGTCACGATCCCTTCGGACCATTTTGGTCCCATCACGGCGGAGTACGACCCTGTAAGGAAACAGGGCGTCTTGGTTGGCGAAACTTGGAGGGATCGAATGGAGTGTAGACAGTGGGGAGCGCACTTTTCTCACGTTGCTGGGATAACAGGGCAGTCGAATTACGGTGCTCAATCTGTGGCACTTTCTGGGGGGTACGAAGATGATGAGGACCATGGAGATTGGTTCCTCTATACAGGAAGGTATATTCTATCCCCCATCATTGTATCAAATCACGTCGTATGCAAATGTTAAACAGATCGATTCGATTGGGTTATGTGCTGATTTTCTTGATGGGATCTCGTAGGCTGACGTTGAGTTGAACTGCTGAAATGTGTGCGAATATGTTTCGTCTAGTTCCTTTATATATGGCGATAAATGTACTCCTTTTGTGGCCGTGTTACTCTTTGATGCTGCCGCCATGTGCTTGTTATGAGACTGTTACCATCGAATTTTGATTTATATGGTATTCATTATATGCGATCGTCTTTCCTTATGAATAGCATTTCAATGTTAGAATCTGCGTCTTGATTTTACGGTTTGCAGTGGTGGCCGTGACCTCAGCGGCAACAAACGGACAAACAAATTCCAATCTTTTGACCAAAAATTCTCAAAGAGTAACGAAGCCTTGAGAGTTAGCTGTAGACATGGTTACCCTGTCCGAGTAGTGAGGTATATCTTTGCCTGAAACAGTTATATATGGGTTCCCTTTTTCTGTAATGGATTTGTAGGTTGTCAAAAGAAATTCCTGCCTATATGTTAATAGATCATTAACCATCTACTTAACAAATAAACCTTATTACCTTTGTTCTTGCTTTCCTTATCTGACACTGCTTTTTGGCAGATCTCATAAGGAGAAGCGATCTTCTTACGCACCAGCCGACGGAGTGCGCTATGACGGTGTTTACAGAATTGAGAAATGTTGGCGAAAAGTTGGAATCCAAGTAATAAAATCTGCTTAGTGCTGAAATTTTGTGATCATTGTCTTATTATTTCATATATCCTTGCACTGCTTCTACTTTGCAGGGATTCAAAGTCTGCAGATACCTATTTGTTCGTTGCGATAACGAACCCGCCCCGTGGACAAGGTTTTTGACGAACCTTATTTTCGGTTTGCCTCTTCTCTTTTATTCTGCATGTAATGAATCGTTACTTTACGCTTCAGCGATGACCATGGCGATCGCCCAAGGCCTTCGCTGCCTCCAATCGAGGAATTGAAGAATGCCACCGACGTTTTCGAGAGAAAATGGAGCCCTAATTGGGATTACGATGTAAGAACTTTGTGATCATTTTTCTCTTTATATATTCGTTCGTTTTTCTTCAGAATCTCACCTTTGTCTAAATAGGAAGAACAGAGTCGCTGGATATGGAAGAAGCCTCCGCCCGAAAGCTGCAAAACAAGCGGCGATCTCGACCCTAATGACAAAAAGAGAAAGCGTAACAAAATAAAAGGAACTGTAAAAGAGAGGCTCTTGAAAGGTAATAATAGTACGCAGCCCCTAAATCTTCATCAAAATGCGACCGATTTATATAAATGAACCTTCCTCTGATACGCAGAATTTAGCTGCCTAATCTGCCGTAAAGTGATGGTCCATCCCCTCACCACTCCTTGCGCACACAACTTCTGCAAAACTTGCCTCGAAGGAAAATTCGCCGGCCAATCGTTTGTGAAGCAGAGGAACTGCGGAGGAAGGAGGACTCTTAGGGCGCAGAAGAACGTAATGAAGTGTCCATCTTGTCCAAACGACATATCAGAGTTCCTTCAGAACCCCCAGGTAATAAATAAGATAAATAGCCTGTTTTTTTTTGTTATTTCTCTCTTTAGTGAAGTTAAAGCTTATAGTGATGATGTGCTGTAATTTAGGTCAATAGGGAGCTTCAGGACGTTATAGAGTCTCTTCAGTCGAAGATGAAGGAGGAGGCTGAGGAAAACAAGGCTGATGAAGGTAGTGATAGTGAGGTGGAAGAAGATTGTTCTGAAGGCGATGGTAAGGAGAACTGTGGTGAGAATGCTGATGCTGATACAGAAGAGATTGGTGAAGAAGATGGTGACGAGGTAAGAAGAAATCCTAAGAGGAAGAAGCTGAGCGAAGATGCTTTAGTAGCTTCAGATGCAGTGAAGTAGTAAGCTGTAGGAGTTATAGTACAGGTTTTGATTTTGGACTGCCATGGATTGATAATTGATTTTGATATTACCTTTTGACGTACTTTATGGGCTCTTAGTTCATAACATTTTGGGCAGTTTCGTTTCTATCAACGAGCATATGTACCTACCTATATTTATAAAACCAAGTTGTGGGAAATCCTTTTTTGATTATTAGCTCTTACGGCAAATTAATTTCTAGATGTGAGAAGCTTTCAAGTGTGAGATTTAAGAAAAATCAGTGCCAATGAATGCAGATTGCAGTTTTATTACATGGGTGAAGAAGTTTTGTGGGGAAAAACCACTTGAGCAACCAAGGCTATTGAAAATCTGCGAAAAACGTTGACAATCGATTTTTTTGTACTCCCCTCTATCGCCACATAGAGCATCTTCTTCGGCAAACGTTCACTGTTGTTACTTCATTGCAAAGTATTAACTGCTTATAATGAAATACAAGGAAAGGATCACAAAAGCAAAGATACAAAGCTTCAAAACTACACGTCGATATCCAGTTTCAAAAGAAGTGATACAATACATGACACGTGTTCGTCAATTCACGAGCGAATCAAAATTTCGGGGAAAAGAAGGAAATGCATCGTCGACAAGTACGACGAGATATTTACCCACCGTAGCTAATGAAGCTCTATACATAGCAGAATCGAAATATCCATAATCGTCCAAAATTGCGAAGCTTAACAAATTGCTCCTCGGTCGACTGATGAATAATGCCCCAATGAGTAAAAAACACGTCAAAATTCAGAAAGGAAGATAAAAAAAAAAAAAAACGTTACGGTTTTTGCATCACATCCTCTGGGCTCGCTCCTCTGCGCTACTATCAGCAAGATTCAGAAAAACGACTATGATATACGTTCATCTCTAGATGGTTATCGGTCAATTTGATAGTTCTTTGCCTGAAGCAGACAAAAAGTCTCCATTCGATAAATCCTCTCCATTTCTTGGGATCTCTTGACTGTTCTCTTCGGATGATGTGTTTGCTCTAGCTTTTCCAGGTCTTGATCGAATATTATTACCCACTGGAAAAGGAACCTATCATTACAAGGCAGGATACGTTATGAGTGTGACCCTTGACTCTCTCTCTCTCTCTCTCTCTCTCTCTCTCTCTGTGTGTGTGTGTGTGTGTGTGTGTTTACAATAGGCGTGTGATCTAACCTGATCTCCCGCGTTAGGACCATCGGTATGGAAAAGTATAGGACGACATCTTCTGTCTTCGTTCATCAAGCTTGAATTCTGAAAATGTGCAATAAGGGCAGCTTTTCCCTGAATTCTTGCATATGCCAAATATGCCACCTTTTCGCTGTTGAACTTCTCCCATTTCTTTCCGTTGAATGTCTGCAAAAGGTTAGTCATTGCTTATGCCTTATCAGTAAAACTTAACATTGAGATGAGTGGAAAGATCAAACAGCGTGCATACCTCGTGAAAAGGAACTATGAGAGAAGGGTCGGTCATGTTTATAAATGCATAGCCTACATTGCATTTGTTCTGCAACAAAAGAGGCAACAGAATGAGCTAATGTCATGCTTTTCTTTATTCGATTCCCCAGAAATTATTGGCGAGTAAATATGATAAAATTATTCAGAAAAAGTGAAGGAATTTTACCTTGAAATCAATAGGCAAGTATATGAAATCATAAGTCCCCTTGTGACGTTCATCAATAGCAGCCAAAAGCATCTTTGATGTGTACCTAAAGTTCAACAAATTCAAAATTCATTGACTGAACGCGCATAAGAAAAAAGGTACATTTTCTGACTCGAACACGATCAACTTATATTCGTAGCTGAAAAATAGTTTTCTGATGAGCAGATTGCATAACTACTAAAAAAAAAAACATCCAACTGATCTAATGCAGAAAAACGTACTTGTTAGGAATATTCTTCAGCATGAGAGTCGTCCGTTTATCCTCTCCACGTAAGATCCTGTCAATGTCAAGCTCAAACTGTTTCTTGTTGCCTGTTATATTCGAACCACCTTCGTTCCTTCGACTCCTAGAACGTTCGTTCGGAGAATCGAACAAATTAATCATCGGAAGCATTTGGCCCCTTGCAGGAAAATCGCGCCCCTCTGATTGTGAGGATGTAATGCAAAACTTTTAGAAATCTGAACATCCATTCCATCACCACCACCACCTCGAGGCAACATGTTGGGATGGACAAACTCTAATGGGTGCGGTGAGTTTCCCGAAATTCTCATGTTACCCAGCGATCCCGGGTGAAGCACAGAAGCAGCATCAGTGGGCTCGCCCGCATAAGAAGGATGCCTTTCCCAAATAGAATGGTTCGCTGATGGCGCTGATCCCATGTTACGGTTATTTGAAGGGATGAGTCCATTCATCATATGAGATGGCGCTCGAGGAACTGAAAACTGTTGTGGGCGAGCAGAGTTGATTCCGTTCATGAATGACGGTGAACCAGGCCACATCATTGGTTGAACTTGTGGACGATGAGAGTTGTTCCAAATGAAGTTACCTCCATTGCCAGAGGACCCAAAAGCTGCAAAAGAGACCAGAAATGAAGTTGCAACTGCAAATCAAGAGAGGACAAGCAAAAAAGACAATCGAAGTAGTAACCTTCATTTAATTCCATGGACTGCATATTGGAGCCAACTCTGCGAAACTGATGACCATCTACCATCTCTGCTGCATGAATGTTGGCAGCCCTGGTGCCTGTCGAACAAAATGGAGGCCCATTTGCCAAATTATCGTGATAGTCCGGGCGTAACTGAGGTTGAAGGATTGGCGATCCCGAGAGTCCAAAGATTAGATGGTTTCGCATGTGCGCCGATTCCATAGCGGTGTGTTTATTTCCTGGTTCAGTTCTTACTGTAGAGGATAAATTGTTGGGCACACTAGATGATATCCAATGGTGAAGAGCATTATCCAGGAGTGGACTCATTACACTTCCATTAGTTGAACGAGGTCCCATAAGTCCATTATCATTGACTGCTGAAATTTCACGAAGGGAAAGTTGTCCTGAGCATTATTTCGTTACGATAGAAATGTTAGCGAATCTAAGAAATGAATGATGAAGTTACAAAAAACCGATCAGCTGCTCATACAATAGCCGATGTGCTTACCAGGAAATGCAGTTTCCAAGTTACTGGGCAGGCTATGCTGTTGCGATAGAAATACAGACTCTTCTAGTTCCAATTCGGAAGAGAAGGGCTCTACTGACCTATATGTAGAATATAGTCATTCATTAGAACTTCAGAGTTTCTTACATCAGGCTCTACCGAATGCCAAAAATTATATTACTACTGCATTCACATTCTAGAAAGCTGATTTAATGTGTATGAAATATGAAAGGTGAAGGAAGGGACAAATAAAAAGCAATAACAAGTCTTGAAAAACAAGCTTCGATTACCGAGTAAAATAGCTAGCTATAGAAAATTGGATTCACCTCGCGGAGCCAGAAGGTCGGCCTGGTTCAACCTTAATCTGCTTCCCAGCAATGTCAGAATTGTTCAATGCATGAAGAGCAGATTTCGCAGCTCTAACATCAAAATACTCCACAACTTTGTGACTAGATCTACTTGATGCCGCACGTACCTAAGCCCAAGATAACGTGTTAGAAATCTTTTGTCAACGAACTAAAACATCAAATTAACATATAACACATGGTTACCTCCTTGATTTCACCATATTTGCCGAAAATC
This sequence comes from Craterostigma plantagineum, assembly GCA_027422505.1. NCBI lineage: Eukaryota > Viridiplantae > Streptophyta > Magnoliopsida > Lamiales > Linderniaceae > Craterostigma > Craterostigma plantagineum. Next base: position 7,205 of record JAPQWV010002027.1, on the reverse strand, counting down.
TTGCAGAGTTCCTCATTTGAAACAGTAGGATCAAGATTGTAAACAACAACAGCCCCAGTATTTTCATCTATGTCAGTTGGATTATCCTGACAACCGACAAGAAAATGAATCAGATAATGTTTCTTCGGGGTTGAGAGAAAAACATATATAGTCTAAGTGACAAAAGGACATAAAAAGAATACCTTCGTTGAGAAATGTATGTCGAGGTTCCTCTGCCCAAATGGTTTGTTTTGCATATCTTTCATGGCATTGCAGGCTGCTCTTATATCAAAATATGAAATCATGACAAACCCTTGATGCTTGCAAGCAGTATATAGAGCCCGGATATCACCAAATTGCTAAAGTAATTAAAACACCAGAGAAACCTTTAATCTTACGTTGGGATTTAAAAGTCCAAAAGACAGCCAATAATTACCTCAAAAAGAGTGCGCAGTTCGTCATCATCAACATTGCTGTTGATATTTCTTACAAAGAGCGTTCTCGAATGCTCTCCAAACGGGTGTTCAACTGAAATTCCATTATTCCTCAGCGAAATTGCATCTTCTCCAAGTTCCAGTCCCCCAACGTTGCTGAAAAAATCCATATCTTCCATTTCTTCACCATTACGAGATTTTATAACATTATCTATTCCATCGGTCACACCAGAGAACAAGTCATCATCATCTGGGAGAAGATTGGCAATGGTTTGAGCCTCAATTTCTTCAAGTGATTGAAAAGCCTCCTCTTCCTCGTTCTGTGAGGTTTCAGCACCAACACCACCAACTGAGTGGCCATGTGCAGAATCAAATGATAGCTTTACTGAAAAAAAGATGAGCAAAGCCTGTGATGATGAGAAAAATAAAAAGAAAAAGTCCAATGAGCTGATGAAACGTACGGTTTCTACTAAAGAGGTCTGACAACGAACTTGAGAAGAGACCATTTTCGCACTGAGTTCCCATGAGTTTTACACTGTTTCCATCAATGAAATAGGAAGCAGATTCCAATTTAAAATTAGCCTGAGCACCGCGGTCATGAGAGATTCCTGGCAATGATCGACTGGCTTCTCTTTCTGCCTCCATAACATGTTTCCCAATAGTGGTTGGACCGCGGTTTAGATAATATTGTGGAAGACCAAATCCTTTCTCCATTACAGAGTTTGAAGAAACACCTTCGGCTCGCACGGAACCATCCGAGTTTAAGCCTGCAAAACAACCAGAAATAAGTAAAATCTTCACGAAGTTTCCATCAATGCTCATGACTACATCACTATGTTATGTGGAAAGGTTTATATTATTTGCCGGTCAACCATCATTCAAGATGCATCCGCATAATAGGATTTTCCGGTCAACCCTCATTTAAGATAAGACTCTCATATAGATCATAAGTAGTCAAATTATTTAAACAGTTCATTTCATTAGGTCAAAGGGGAGACCCCTGAAATTTAGGGATCGACAATCAACAGAAACGGACACGCCACACCAATTTCATCAAGTCAAAGGGTGACCCCTGAGATTTAGATGTCAATAATCAACATAAACGGACAGTAACCTCATCATGCATGCACACAGGATTTTGAAAATCAGAGAGCACTCTAACACTGATTCTAACAGGATAAAGATAAAAAAAATTAAATAATCTATGCAATAGATCTTACTAAGTCAACTGAACACTGATATTTTGATATCAATAATAAAAAGAAACGAAAATGTTACTCGATACACACACACACAAAAACACACTAACATGTTTCGAGATTTTGAAAATCCCGGTGCAATAATAGATTTCAAAAGATAATCACCAAATGTCAAATCCATAAAGGAATAGGATATAACTGGAATGTGGCTTGGATCATATACAGGTTAATGGTAGCTAAGTCTTAATACCTAGGGAATTAGTAGTAGGGCACCAAATCCATCATCAGGATACAACAAAACCAATATAAATGTTTCATGGACTAACGTAGCTGGTCAAATTGAATATCAATATGCATGATAAGGAATGTATGAGAAAAAAATTTTGCACTCTTCTCAGCTATCATTAAAATTTAAAACATAAACGTAAATGGCTCTCGACAAAATTAGCAATGATCACTGAGCTGAAGTATATATTCTGGCAATAATCTCTATCATGTAGTGCCACAATATTTCACTTGTTCCGAACAGTAACTTCGTACATTCTTGTGCATGAGTTGCATGGTTACATACCTAAAACTCACCAGAATTACTAGTCATGTGTTCCATCTTCCTTGCACCAACCTGTCTCTGCAAAGTATAAAAATAAGCGATCATCCCTCATCATTGCGCGTGCAGTTGCACCAAAAAGTGCGGAAAAAAACATCGAACAAGCAGCAAAGAGTTGTAGAAATAGCAAACCTTCAAGGCACTCAATAATTACCTCATCAGAGAAGCTATGTTCATCAGAGAAAAACGACGAAGGAGAAAACCCCTGCGACTTCATCGTTTCGGATGGCACGGCCAATCTTCCCAAAGCTAACCAAGCCCTTGCTTTCACACCGAAGGATAAGCACATCAATTGCGTACAGAAAGTTCCAAGAAATTTACAAGGAAAGCTACATCGACAAATCATACCATGAGGTCTGCCAACAAAATGGATAATCGAGAACTCAGTAAATCATAAAGAACATCTAAAGATTACAAAATACAAATTTCTGAAGCAAGCAATCTAGTACCCATAACAGCAATAAAGCAATTTGCTGGATAAAATTAGAGCAGATGCAGTGGAATTTCAGTGGTATTACTAGTTCCCAACCCTATTCTTGGTTGAGCAAAACACACTTGAAAAAAAAAAGATGCATTTAAGATCTGATAGCTAAAATGCCATCCATAAATGAAATCTAAAACCACTGAAATAACAAAGAGTGAACTTCGTGATGCTTACAATTTCTAAACACAAAAGAACTTTCTTGGAAAAAAAAAGAAAAACTAAAACTAATTAATGAAAAGAAAAAGTCAGCTCGACGAAGCCCATCATTCTAAGTTCAGGTGAGGTCGGTTATCAACAGTTCAACAATTAGATCACAAACTGAAAACCTCAGAAACTCAAAACTCTGTCTTCAGAATTAAACCACCAAGGAATTCTCAAAATTTCAAAATGACCTACCTTTAAGACAAAATACACGAAGAAAATAGTCGAATAGATTGCGGCAAAAGGCAAGGGCGCCGTTAAGAGAAAGATTGTGAACTTCGTGACAAAATAGAGAGAGATCTATTCCATTCCATCAATATATATACTACGTATCTGCCAACGCACGTTTCGATTTGATGAGGTAGCAAATTTTGGAATCTGTGCCGTGCACTCAACCTCCTAGCTTCTTCTTCAGCAAAGCTTCTTTGTCTTCCTTCCTTTTATTTTTGCCAGAATTTCTACCTCCTTTTAGCTGCACCAAAAGCAATTACATGAACAAAATGCTTTCTGCCTATCTCCATCTTATTCGTCATCGCCGCTTCTCTAGCATACACGTTAACCACATGCCTCGCTTCCCCTCTCTATTTCTCTCTCTCTCTCTCTTCTCCGTTTCTAGTAATCAATTCAATAATTATAATCACGACGATCCTCTCTGTGCGTCGTCATTCAGAAATCAGCTTTCTCCTCTACGCCATGGCGGAGATCGCAATCTCCACCTACTAGTTCGAAGGATTTAGAGCAGAAACCGTAGAAAGGCGAGAAAAGGTTGAGACTTTGGAGAAAGAGAATGGAGAAGAGATCGAGTTGAAAAAAGAAAAAAAAAAAGGAAGAAGAAAACAATGAAATAGCAGAAACCAGAAAATTTAGGGAAAAAGAGATCGTTTATGAATTATGCTCTTTCTCTCTCTCTCTCTCTCTCTCTCTCTCTCTCTCTTTTTCTTTTTTTTTTTTCCTAAAGAGAAACACAAACACAAATGGCGTATTGTTTGTTGTTCGATGTGAAAGGAAATTCAAGAAAACACGTGAAAGATTTTACGCCAATTGAGCTTATCTACACTTGTTCCCTTATTAACCTACCATTTATTAATTGAAATGATTATCAAATATGTAAATTATCAAAGAAATAAATTACATTAATGAAATTTAATGACATCACGCAGCTCATTGTTTGTTAGGAGAACATCATTTTCCATTTAAAATCACGCGATTTAGATATACTAGTATTTCTTGCACACCCTAGGCATGTGCAATAAAAAATAATCAATTATATTTATAATGAGGATTTAGTAGTGAGTAGTTTTTATGCGTACGTCTAATTAGTAGGTAGTGGCTAGTAGATATTGAGTTTAATTTTTATTATTATTTTATTAATGAGAAATTTTACACACCAAATCAATTTGGATTTGAACAGTTTGTATCAAACTCTGAGCTTTTGTATAATAGTAAAGATAATAAAATTTCAACAAACCCAAAGATGCAAAATTATATCATCCACAACGAGAGTATTTGTAAGTCCTTTGTTGATGGATTGGATTAGAAGTTTCTTCTATTGGGTGATTTACATTTATAGGCATCCGTTTGAAAGTGATTTACAACTATGTGTAAATAGTTACAAATATAGGCACTTCTCTTTTTCCATTTTAATTTTACATTTTTTTAATTGCTAGTGATATTTCTAATTTATTTTTATTTAAATTTATTAAACCAACCGAACACCAAATTTCGTCTGGCACTGTATATGCAACTGATTTGTTTGGTCTCTAATTCTTTATAGATTGCGGTTCGATCCAAAAACATAAAACCATTTTTTATTTTTAATATTAGTAATATATAAGGTATTATATATCTAGAAATGTTATGGTGCTCACCTTGCGTGAGCACCATACGTGGGCACCTTTGTGTGCCATTTTTTTGTGCCACGTCAACATGCCAAATCAACCCCCGACGAGTTCACTAATCTCATGTGTAGATTATAGATAAATAAAAATTCCCATTGTATGCTGATTTGGTGCATTGATGTGGTTGGTGCTCACGAATGTGCTCACGCAAGGTGAGCACCATAACATTACTCATTATATATCTGTAACTATATAAACAATACAATTTTGGCTAGTTAGTTGAAGGCAATTAAAAAAGTTCGGCAAATATTATAATCTAACAAAAGATTCGAAACTAAAACTTTTGTTAACTGTAAATACTGTAAATAGGCCCTATTGATTTTCGTTTCATGCTATCTATTGGTTTTGGATAAAAAAAAACAAGAACAGATTCCAAATCAGTTGTGGAATCAAAACTACTTTCGGTCTTATTCAGACTATAAATTTTATATATTCGATTACATATCTTTGTTCATATAGTAGTTGGAGGTTATAATTATTGGTTTGGCTCTTGTTTTGATTTTGGCCTAAATCAACCTATTTCTTAGTATTATTGGGTCGATTTCGGTTTTTGAATCGATTTGTAATTTGCGAACACGATTTTTTTGAATAAAAATTTCTAATATGACAGAACGTTGGAACAATAAAAATTAAATGGGATCGTAGGTTTAATTTATTTTTCATTTGGATGAGTTAACTTCTATTTTACTTTGACATTAATGTGATTATAAAATTAATTTATATTAAGAAATAGAATAAAATAAGTCTATTTAATAAAGTGTATATAATAAATTTAATTCAAATAAGAAAATAAATAAAAAAATGCCTATTTTTATACAAAAAACACACAATGCCTATTTTTGTTATCCACACTTGGTCAAGTGCCTAGAAATGTAATTAACTCATTTTATTGTTTGCTTTTAACTTGTTATGATTATTCTAGAGTTACTATATCATTAAATACGGCCACAAAAGAACGTTGAAGGTGTTAAATGTTGTTGTAGCACAGGACAAAACAAAATGTAATTGTCACATAAACGTACTATAATCCATGACTCTCATCGGAAAATGTTAATAATATTTGTTAATAGAAAGGAAAAACTAATTTATAATAAACTATACATTTAGTTGCTAAAGGACTAGTTTTATGCCCGTTTTCACGTGTGTAAACATGTATAATTAATATAACTTTCTTGTATATAATATATGTTAAATGGTTTAACATTAAAATAAAGTGTTTTCCACTTTGTTAATGGGTAAGTTTTCTATTACTTTTATTTGTTTAATATAATAAAAATGGACATGTGTCGGAAGCAGAAGCAAACTACATTTCATTGAATATATAAGATTGTAACTCGTTCATTAGACTAGAAGTTGAGCATGTTGCGTACGGTCTACACAGGCACACACTTCTATATGTAGTATATTGTAAAAATATCTATAATCCTTTATAGAGAGTTTAGGGTTGACAAAAAAATGTCATGTCCCAGTTGACCAGTCAAAAATTTTCTACATTAATTACTATTAGAAAAATAAAAAAATTAAACTACGTACCTCCATAACATCATAATAACTACCAAATTTTATTTTTGTATATTACTTATTAAAACTATTAATTAATAATTAATTTTATTTTATTGCACACATATAGGCTGTGTTAAAAATACCAATTAGAACTTTAATCTATCACTAATCTCTTGCGTTAGGAGGTGGTTCCCTTACATTTAGTAACTGTTATCTATTCTATTATATTAATGGCGATGAATGACTATAAACGGTCACATTGGCATGTCCAGTTATTTACAAGTTATCATTGATTTATAATATAATTTATTGAATAATTGTCATGTCACTTGTAAACTTGTTTACTATTGCATTTATACCATGCACACTATTTTCCTTTTTATATATTCAAAATTATATTTCTTCTATTAAGCATTAAAATTATTAATTTCAAAATTAAGAATGAAAGTAAACATAATTAATTTAGAATACATTGACATACCAAATGACATTCTAATTTAAGGTGTTTATCCACATTAGGCTCTTTATAAAAGTATAGATGTCACAAATTGATTATTTACGGCTAAGGTACTGGAATACATCGTTATTTTGATGAAATAATTTTATTTCCGAAACTAAACTAGATGCGATACTTAAATAAATAATTGAATACATGTTAATCAAATAAACATAGGGCATTTACGTTTCAGTCCCAATTTAAGTTTCAAATAGAGTTCAGACCCCTGTTAGAAATTCATAGTTTTAAGGACCCAATTTTTTCAGAAACACCTCATGGTTCCCCAATACCACTTAATGGGTCTGTGGTAACACTTCATGGGTCTATGGGGACACTTCCACTTCATGGGTCTGTGGTAACACTTCATGGGTCCGTGCTAACACTTCATGGTCTGTGCTAACACT
>JAPQWV010002026.1:0-66063 GCA_027422505.1 Craterostigma plantagineum | reverse complement strand
TTTTCTTTAGACATTTCGTTTGCTTGAGTAGTCGTCTGTGTCTATTTCTATTTTTTTATGACACTGATGTTTATAACTATGTATATAGTTATTATCTATGACTGTTCTCTTTTTACGTTTAATTTTCCTTTTGGTTAGGCAAGGATACGCATCACGAGTCACGACACTACAACCGTCACGCGTTCAGTGACGACCGACGTCACTTATCGTCAAGGGAGTCCCGTTCTTTTTAACCCTCTTTTCTTTATCTTTTATTCATTTTTTTACGTTGAGGACACGTCGGTCTTAAGTGTGGGGATGGAGGAAATTAGGTTGAGAAGTTACGTGAAAATTTTTTATAACGTGTCCGTGAGCTATTAATTTCGTTAGAAAGGCATGAATTATTGAAATCAAGCATGATTGTTTGCGCTTATCTCGAGTTGATTCGCATGTCATGAAATTCTGTGAGCGATTATGATATGCATGATTAATTCAATCGTGTCTGCCCTAATAGATATAGCACTGCTTTGAGAGATTCGTACACCCCATTTACGTTGTGAGAGTTTGAGCCTGACGAGCTTATGCTCATTTTTCTTGGTTGTGTGGCGTGCCTAGTCTATATCTCTCCTAGAACTTGCATGTCAGATACGTGCTGAAGCTATTTTGGTGCGTCAGTATGGAAATGACGGGGCATAAGGAAATACGTCCATGACGAATTTCCCAACCACGATTAATCCCCTTAGTGCCACTTTGAGCCTGAGCCTATTCGTTTCTCACCTCGTAAATTATAAAAGCCGCTAACCCGAATAAGCCTCCAGAGATCATTTGAACCAGAGCTGATTAGACTAGAGCATATGTCAAACTTGAGGGTTACTGTTCTAATGTCTGATTTAATGTTCTTCTTTATTATTCGGTGAAATGACTCGATCCTACTTGACCATTTTCCAAAATAACCCGATCCATTACATAAGTCTGCTCGTAAACCTTTTTCAAGATATTTTTGGTATAAGTATCCCTAGGTACACGACATTCACTATGACGATGTATTCTTTGCGACAAAAAGCCAAAACCTTGATATTTAGGGAGTAAAGGCAGTGCACACAAAAAAAACTTCAGAATAAGCTGAAAGGGCAGAAAATGAAAGGAAATGAAGTTTTAGGGTCGGGTAGAAAAGTCTAGGATTTCAGAGTGAGAACGTTGAATCTTAAGTTGTGGCATGTGATTGTCAGTTTGATCATGTTCTATTCCTTGTGTGTTCGCTTATGTATCTGAGCTTTAGAATTGCATGCGTAAATATCTATGCGTATCACCTCCCTGTTACTTGACCTTATTTCGACCTGAAAAGATCATCAGATTTACGCTTGCCACTTTAAGTAGTAGATATGCGATTAGTTTGCAATCCTATGGTAGGTGTTGGACTAGCGCACGATTTGAGCGATTCAATATATACTAGCCTATCACTGAGTGATTTGAGTGCTAAGGAAGATCAGGTTGATAGGTGCCGATCATTAGTGTACTGTCCATGATTGTTTGCTTGATTCCATTTTGTGCTTTCTAGCTATGATGACAAGTTGCGAACAATTGTGCCGTTTATCTTGATTGGATGCCTTTCTGACTTCTAATTTACTTGAGGACAAGCAAATGCTTAAGTATGGGAGGTTTGATAAACGTATTTTAATACTTTATTGCAGTATTTATTTGGGGTGTAGTTTTCGTAGTAATTTTACGTACTTATTCGCTATATTTACACGTATTTTGATATTAAAGGACCTTAGGATGACTTTCGGGTGAAAACGAGCGAAAACGAGATGAAATGGAGCAAGTATGAAGATACCAATTACGTGTCACGTCGTGACACCTCATGCACGAGGCCGTAACAGCAGTCAGAGAAGCAATCCGAAGACAGTCACGACTGTGAAGCCTAATGCACTAGGCCGTGACATCAGGTAGAGAGTGAAGAAAAGCCAATGAGAACAATGTCACGGCCGTGAAGTGAAGTGCAACAGACCGTGAACCGCGACAGATAGTTAAGACGAAGACATTCACCGCCGTGAACCCTATTGCATCAGGCCGTGACTAAAGTGCGAAAGCAAAGAAGCCCAAGTTGAAGCTGTCACGGCTGTGAAGGTAGCGAAAGCCCTTATATAAAGCCCAATTTCGATACAAAAAGGGGGAACTGATCACTACTAAACCCTAAGCTTAGAGAGACAAAAAGAAGATGCCAAAAATGGAGAATTCCACTCGAGAAGCGCAAGAGATGGATCAACGCTTAACTCACGCCGAATTGAACGAGGGACGAAGACTCATCGAAGATATCATCCCAGATCCATTAGTACTCAAGATCATGAGTCTTCCTACCTTGTTTTCTATTTCTTTCGTCGTTTTTCCGTCAATCATGAGTAGCTAAATTCCTTCTGTTCTTCGGATTAGATGAACACTAGGTAAATTCGTATTCAAGACATATGTTTATCGTGACTCGTGTGTTTTGACTATTTATCTATCTATGAAAGTGTTTCTTCGTTTTAATGATTATTGAATCTTAGATCCCCGAGAGCGTCTAGGCGATACCAAATTCATGGGTGGTATACATTACTGGGATTTAGTCAAGAATCATGTAGGAACGATATTTTTTTATTTTATTCGATAGTACCTAGTGGGACTCGAATCCCGATCACATTATTTTATCTAAAAGCACCCTTATCAGTTTAGTCGTATTCTCTTAATCTCTCGTTGCCTTAGGATTGGTTTATTAGGTTAGTTCGTAAAACTCTGCACTTTATTAGGCTAGATATCGAGTTGATAGGTTATTACTAGTAATCAAGTTTACTCCTCGTGTTCAATACTCGTTTACTCATCTTACTACACTACAAACGATAGGTCCACTTCCTATCGCAAATCGGTGATAGAAACTACGTATTCGTTTTATTTATCACTTGCGCATGTATTTTACATTAGTGCACCGCGTGTCGATCATGTAACTATAAATAGGTCATTCTATTTCATGCTTTAAATAAAATTTATGCAGCTTCCTTATTGTTCCTTTCTGGATAATTTAGTTTGTTTTGGTTCGTATATAAAACCATGAATGACATGCGATCGATCATCACACAAAGTCTTGCCGAATTTTGCACTTCAATTAATCGTTTTATTGCGCGGATAGAGCATAAAATTAGATGATTTTTACGAGTGTGCAATCAGGAAATTCAATGAATTGCAGTCTAGGTACAACGCGCAGGTGGCTGCCATAGATCGTTTAGGCACGAAGGTTGAAGGCCAATACATTAAAATTCACGAGAGGCTTTCTGTGATAGAGCAAAAACTTTGTATGTAGTTTTCTTTGTCTAAGTACTTTGCATTACTATTAATTGACTTTGTTTTACATTGTATGTAATTAGGAAAAGGTCTGGATGGCTCTGCGAACGTTGAAAGTGAGGGCTAGACGATGCTGCTATAACTCATGTTGCACAGCGTGAATGAGAGAAGAAAACCGGAGGAAGAAGAGAAACGACGGAACATCCCGTTTGTTGAAGCCGTAAGTATCAACAGATTTCACATGAGATAGCCACGGGGAATTTTCCAAGACAATCCATGGCTCCAGATGTAGAGTTGCCAGATTCAAGTATTATAGATTCAAGCAAATTCTCTGATCCATACTTGATAGTCATATTAAAATGTTGTTGAGGATGTTCATGCACATATCCGCAACTATACAAACAATGGGAGATGATGTTTGCATAAAGACTCTATTGTGGGGCCGGTGTGATGTTCAGTACATTAGAACACTTACGACAACGACAACCTGGCTGCACGATGAGGTATTCAGACCACATGATTTGTTATGTACCTCCACCTTTAATTGTCTAATATATTCGCTGCTTATCAGCACATTGATGAGTGTCTCCGAGGGTTCATTGAGAGGCAGAGGACTTCTCGTGTAGGTGGCCCGCGAGTTTCTTTCATGAGCGTCATGTTCAATCAGGTCGGTGCAATGGAGTGTAGAGATGGGGGAGGTACGAACCTTGTGGCCCTACGGCGCTACGCGAAGGGCAACGATGATAGATGGCCGTCTATTCCATGGCAACAATCTGATGACATTGTTGTCCCGGCAAATATAAATAAGTATCACTGGATTCTGTGTGCGGTTGATTTCAGGAAACAAGTTGCTAAATATCGACTTTAGTTATGCTTTGATTTTATTATTTGTCCTTGTATTTAGGGGTTTTTATTATATTTGCCCTTAGATTAGGAATAGATTGTTATTTATACCAAGCTTGTTTGTTTAGGTGCTAGAAATCGTTTGCGATTAGATCGGTAGCGTTTAGACCGTCGATTTAGCAGATTTGATTGAATTGGAAAAGTTACTGTTCTCGCGAAGAATAGTTTGAACACGTACTGATTTTGCCTAAATTCGATATATTTGCTTCATGACGTGTTCAATTGTTTGTTCCTACGTAATCATCACATGATTTCGAGCAGATATCTATAATTTCACGTTCTAATTTGCCGTTTTTGCTTGAATCAGTGCTAATTAGGGTTGTAAAGCTGTTAGAGCAATTTTAATTTTTCTCGCTTAAGTCTTCGAACGAATTAATTTCTCGATCGAAAAACTCCGTGCGAGAATTTTTCTCAGTCAGAACACTGAGTCAGCGCAAAAGTCGCCGTCAGTAGAAGCGATTTTAGTTAGAAAAATTTCTCGAGCATCACTAAGTGAAAATCTTTAAGAGACTTATTTGACTTTGTGTAACAACCCGTCCCATACCGGGTGTCACTGTAGCATCGGTTCCTACTGGGACCTGTGGGGTTGGGCCCCCACACTCCAACTGATAGTCTGGCCCCACTGTACCACCATTTAACCTTTCAACGTGCTTCGTCCTCTCTCACACATACCCTGGGCAAACTTCCCAAGGGGTCACCCATCCCAAGATTGCTTCAAGTCAAGCACGCTTAACTTTGAAGTTCTTTCGGATGGACTCCCGAAAAGGTAGGTCGACCTTGGTGAAGTACTATCAATTCTCTTATAAATTCTTAGCCTGACACTCCCATACATTGTCAGTCTCAGGATCCCCTCTCATTCGGGTGTCGGATCGGTTCATTCATGTACCCCTTCGCCTGGAAGCCTCCCAGGAGTCGCTCCTTGTCCGTGCACCTCTCTGGCACCGGCGATCACTCCCCGCCCTCATCGGCCCGGGCATCACACTTTGCGAGCGTAAAACATTCTCTCAAAGAACATTTTCGGTCAGCTATTAAGTTTGACCTAGCGAAAATCATTTGTGCTCTACAAACTTTTTCAGTCAACAGATTTATTTTGACTCAGCGAGAAACTAACTTAACGTACTGTTCTTACGTTCGAAATAAGTTCACGATCAGAAAATTTTTCTCGACGGAAGGATTTTGAGCATCGAAAATTTTCTCGCTGATAGTTTCTGGCACGTGAACAGTACTATCACATTTTATTACGACGAAATAATTTTTGATCAAACTTTAAAGATTGAATCAAAAATTATTTCTACTGCTTTTGAGTCAAACGCTACTAACTAATTTTGTTATGTGAAGCACGTTACATCAATTCATACCATCAAAACAATCAACGAAGATTGTTAGATCAACTCTCCAACAAAGATGGATGCTTATTCTCTTAGAAACGACAAGCGTCCACCCAATTTTGAAACACGGAGAATACACAGCTTGCACAGCCGCTTCTTGAATTTCCTCGAACTCAAAGAGCATGCCGAGTACATTCTCGCATCTCTCGAAGAAGGTCCAGCTCAGTTTTGGGTTGAACAGGCAGCCAACCCAACAAACAACCTGCCTCTACTTGTGACTCAACGTACTCCTAGTGAGTATACTGAGAGAGGTTGAGAGCTAAGGTTGACCTCGACTGTAAATCTTGGCTCATGCAAGGCATCCCAAATGACATATATAGACAGATCGACAACATTTCTACAGCAAAAGGAATGTGGGATGAACTCTATTGCATGTGCAACGTATCGAAGTCGGTGTCAAAGCCAAAAAGGCCAACATACTAACGGCCTACGACTCTTTCAAAGACACCTCTCACATATTAACGAGATGCGGAAGATAGAAATCTCCAATACCAACATGGAGTCAAATATTCGATTTCTATCCTCTCTGCCCTCGGAATGGAAAAAGATATCAACTCAAATTCGACAAAACAAATACTTGGAGGAGCTGGATATTCACGCTATCTTTGACAAGCTCGCACAACACGAGGAAGACATCAGCGAGATTCAGAAGGAGCAAAAGGGCAGACCGTCTGAAGACTCAGTTGCCTTAGTCTCGCAAAGACAAGACCAAGCATCCATATAATTTTAAGAGGTAAATTGATTCCACATTATTGACCATATTAGAATCATAAGAAATAGACTACGCTAACAAAAACGTGAGCAGAAAAATCATAAAGGAATTAGAAGAGAGAAAGTGAGCGTAACTATCAATTGTTATTTGACGAAAGTTTCATGAAGAAATTCTTTTGTCAAATGCAAATGAAAAAATAGATAGTCTACCATGAAGAATAGCCTCCTTAGAGATTAAAAACAGCGACCTAGATAATGCTCAGAGAGAAAGAAAAAGACTTTATTATAGGATTAAACTATTAGACGACAGACTGACGTCTATGGGACAAACCGATCAAACGATTCATCTAAACCAGCCCTTAGAAACTGACATTTACAACGCTAAGGAAGGTTTATGACTTTGTTTTTTGGTAAGATGATTTTCATTACAACGCTACATTAAGGCATACCAAACCATCCAAATTGACCAGACCAACTAAGTACAATATAATTCATTCATGTACTCCACGCCTCTTCTTGTTGATTTCGCGAACCTCATTCCATGCACTTGATCCTTGAAGTTCTTCTTGAAGATCTGGAACAGCTCCAAAGCATTCTTTTCACCTGAGCCATGAGTTCTAACATTCCGCTCCTTCCACAAGATATACGCAATGGCCGCCACGCCCGCAATTTGAATCTTCGATATGATGTTCTTGTGCTTCGCCATTCGAACTAGCTTGTGAGTCCAGCCACCAAAAGAAATAGGGATTTCAATCTGTAACCATCTGCTAGCCACATCAACTAGTACTCTGCTATACTCACAGCCGAACAACTAATGTACCAAACATTCCTCAGCCTCTTGGCATAACACATCGTGCATCAGTAATAGGTATTCCCCATTGAGCTAGTGTATCCCTCGTGAGCAGTTTCTTATGGATGATAAGCCACAGTATGAATGCATGTTTTGGTACAGTCCAGCGGTTCCAAATAGCAGCTGCAAATACCATGTTTTCCCGAGGTCCCTTAAACCAAAAATACCCAAAATTGATGGTATAATAACCATTCTTAGTTGCTAACCAGCCCCAATTCCTGTATCCCTCCCGAAGCATATCTCTTACCTTAATGATTTGGTTCCATTGCCAACTACTAACCCCTACTCTCTAATAGTCCCAGAAACTGGTGTCCTTTAAGTAGAGCAATGTAGCCATTTGATCCAAAGGTTGTCTTTTTCCTCGAGATATCCCAGACATGTTTACCTATGCTTGCAAGATTCCATGTGCCACAGTCTTCGATGTCTAGACCTCCACAACTCTTTTTCAGACAGACACTGTCCCATGCCACGAATGCCTTGATCTTACCCCCAACACCTCTGCCCCGAAGGAACTCCCGGCAGATTTGATCAATTCTTTTCTTATAGGGAGCAGAAATATGGAGCTCCAATAACTGTGTAATGCAATCAGAAAAGAATTAATGAGGCAACATCTACCAGCATGGGAGAGGTTTCTTGATGTCTAACACAGAATTCTCTTGGTTATTCTTCCTACCAGGATCTCACAGTCACTCTTGCTCTATTTTGTTGGTGAGATTGGCACACAAAGATACTTCATTGGAAAGGACCTTTCAGTAAAACCAGTTAGTCCAAGAATGCTTTGCTTCACAGTCTGGTAGTCCCTGTAATGTAAATGCTGGATTTTAATGAGTTGGCTTCCTAACCTGAGACACCCTGGAAATGCTGCAAACTGTCCAGTATCAGAGCTACAGAGGGATGATGAGCCTTGCATACAATCAATAGACCATCTGCAAAACAAAGACTCAATATGTTTAGTTGTTTGCATAGAGGATGGAACTAAAAACCATCCATCTTCGAAGCCAGTTTGAGCCTCCTAGTTAGATACTCCATGATCAGCACAAACAGCAAGGGAGAGATGGGGTCTCCCTGTCTCAGTCCTCTAGCTCCCTTAATGTTGCTTTCCAGTGTCCCATTAATAGCCAGTTTGTAAGTGAAGTTGTGATGCATTCCCAGATCCATTCTACAAACTTAATAGGGAATCTGAGGTGCATGAGCAGGCTAAGTAGGAATTCCCATTCAACTGTGTCATAGGTTTTTCGGAGGTCAATCTTCATCATACACCAGCTGTCACCTTCCCTCTCTTGTACAACCTGAGTAGTTCATGGCTAAGCATGATTTTAAGGGCAATAGATCTTCCAGGCACAAAGGCCCCCTGATTATCATGTACTAGTCTGGGTAGAACTGATCTTAGTCTTGCACATAGGAGCTTTGATATGCACTTATAAACTGTATTACAACAACCAATAGGTCTGTAATCCCTTCCAGTTCAAGGAAGACAAGTTTATGCACAACAGTTATGGTTGTAGTATTCAATGATTTGTGGAGCCTCCCAGACTTAAAGGACTCCAGGATAGCAGTAGTTAACTCATCCTCAATTACAGGCCAGGCTGCCTTAAAAAATTCACTACTATAACCATCCGGCCCCGGAGCTTTGTCACTATCTATAGAGAACATAACATCTTTAACATATTTTCTAGTGAAGGGAGCAATGAGGTTAACCTGTTCCTCTATAGACAATGTGTTCCCCTGTTTGATGGTTGCTTCATCAATTTCTCCCACGTTCCTATTTGCACAGCCCAAGATGCTTTCATAATAGGCCACTAGATGAGAGACTATGGCAGCTGGGTCCTCCAAAACCAGACCTTCATCATTCTCAACTGAGGTTATTCTGTTCCTGTATACCCTCTGCTTGATGAGTGCATGAAAGTACTTTGTATTCTTGTCGCCCTCCTTAAGACAAGTAGTTTTGGCTTTCTGAGCCAAAAATCTGGTGCAGGCTTTGCTGATGAAATGGAACTCTTCAGCAACAGTTTTCTCATGCTCTACTAAAATTGAATTCAGTGGATCAGCATTGAGTGCTTCTTGAGCAGCTTCCAGTTTCAGCCTGACCTCCTCAGTTCTATGAACAATGTTGGCATAGTGGTCCTGGTTAAGTTTCTTCAAATGGCCTTTAATCTTCCCCAGCTGTTGCACAAGGTGCCCTCCTTTAGATTCCTCCAAAGAGCCCTTAGTCCAATTATGCCCAATCACATATAGGAAGTTAGGGGAGTCCACCCACATGTTAAAGATATTAAACTCTCTCCTAGCCTAAATCTGGGCCCCACAACTCTTAAGTAGTATGGGAGAGTGGTCAAATAATCCTTCAGGCAAGAAGTGAGCCTCAATATCCATGTACTTCTGAATCCAAGCAAGATTTCCAAAGGCCCAGTCGATTTTGCTGTAAATTCTGGAATCAGCTCCTTGTTTATTGGACCATGTGTAGTGCTGTCCTTTCCTTCTTATTTCCTCAAGGCCACAGTCCCTTAGGCAGTTCAAAAAAGGCCTCATATTCAGTTGGTTTAACATGTGCTCCCCCAGTCTATCTGCATTTGAAAGTACATTGTTGAAATCTCCCCAAACAAGCCAGGGGACCACAGGTTGATTTAGAGACCTGAGCCCATCCCATAGCTCTTCTCTCTTTGCACTGTTATTATGACCATAGACACAGGTCATGTGGAAACTCTCTCTGTGTGTTTCCACTTTAAGGTGAATTAGTTGGTCAGTCTGATGCATGATGGTAACTCTCCATTCTGTAGTCCACAGAACTAGAATTCTTCCATTGGGGTGATTTATTGAGGTTACGTACAAAGTCCCACCCTTTGAAGCAATACTTCAGGGCTATATGCACACTTTCCTTCTTTAGTTTAGTTTCAGCCAGGCACACCAGATTAGTCTGAAGTCTCCCATTCCTCATCCTAATTTCTGCCTATTTATTCGGGGTATTCATACCCCGTACATTCCAGATGAGAGCCTTATCCATTGGGAAGGAGCAAGCCCCCCTGTTGTGTCTGCCTGTGCCCCAGTTCTAACACAGTCTGCTCTTGATGGTTAAATTTGACATGCTCTTGTCCAAGACCTCCACTAGACTTTTCAGGATCAGCTCTCTGCACATTGGTAGCCTCGTTTGGTGTGGTAGTGCTAGTCATCCTCAATTTCCTTCTTCCTTGGGTGATCCATCCTTCCTCTTTATCAGGTATCTTTGCTTCCATGGGGTCTGTCTAATGTTTTGGTTTTGGTGGTGCCTCTCTGTTGACAGGCTGCCATTCCTTCCTTATAGCCTTCTACATACTGCCATGGTGTGTCCATATTTGCCATATACACTGCATTTATCAGGTTTCCACTCATAGGAGACCTCTTGTTCAACCAATTGATCGTATTCATTTAGGAAGGTGACCTTATCCCTCAGCTATTTTTTCAGGTCTACTTCAATCAGAACCCGGGCATATTGGACTATGTCCTTCCTCATTGTAACCTCATCTGCCATTATAGGGGTTCCTAGAAGGCTAGCAATCTTGCTAAGCCCCTTCATCCCCCAGTAGTTTAGTTCAAGATGGGGAAACTGCACCCAAATAGGAACCTTGTCAATGTCTCCCTTATTGAATTGTGTGTTATCTGTCCAAGGACCAAATATCACCGGCTTTTATCAAACTGAAGCACCTCAGATTGAAGATTCTTATCCCTATTTCCTCAGTTTCTAACTTTGCCAGGAATAAGCCCGCTCGGACTTGCATCACTTTCTGCAACCCATGCTTTTTCCAGACACGCTTCAAGAAGCCATACATTACAGCAAAGGGGGGATTAGACCCCAACACATAGCATATAAGCGCTGATTTCCAGTACCTAACCTCATCAGCAACATCATCCATGATAATTCACCCAACTTCATGGTCCCCTTACTTCACAGGTTCTATATATTCTAGCTTCGTACCAGCATTTTGTAGCTTTGATATGTCAAACTTTGCCAAATCGATTGAGGATTTTTTATTGTTTGTTGGACCTTTCCTCCGCTCATCTAGCCTCGAGTTTGCTCTATTTCCTTCACAGCTCGAGCTGACATCGCAGGGAATTGTCAGTGATTTTAGTAGCATCGTTCAGATTGGGGCAGCATCAATCACCCCATTAGGTGATTTCGCCACCTCAGTAGGTGGAGTAGTGTCAGACAACCGTGTCGCCCTCTTCTTCTTGCGTGAGAAAGGCCTGTGCTTCCGTTGTCGTCAACCATTCGAGAATGGACACGTGTGCCAAAAGAATGAATTCCGTATGATTATCGCTAGTGAGGAAGAACAAACGAGCGACGAGGAATCCGTCGAGTTTGAGGAATACGAGGCAGACGAGCCCTCCAATGGACATGATTGGGCGCCCAACGATGTTCACCTGACTCTGCTGAAATTACCCTTAAATGCACTCGGTGGCATCTCCGGACCACGTACATTGAAATTACGAGGTGTCATGGGGGAGGTGGTCGTCATCATGACTGATAGCGGCGCAAGCCATAATTTCATCTCGGTTACGACTGGGGAACGACTCGGTCTTCGTCGGGCATCGAACAACCACTTTCAAGTATGGTTAGGCAACGATAAATTGGAACACACCTTGGGAGTTTGCCGTAATTTATCTATTCAACTTGGCACATGCGGCATAACATCCGACTTTTATGTTTTTGAGTTGGGTACTGTGGATGTAATTTTGGGCGTCGACTGGCTTCCAACGTTGGATGATATTAATCTGAATCTTGCAACGTCAACAATGAAATTTGTGCTGTACGGGGAGCCCCATTGCCTTACTAGTGAGCCGGAACTCACATGTGCACCTATTGCGTTTCGTTCTCTTTGCAAACTACTGAAAAAGACTGCGACTCTATGTTAAGGCTTGCGGCATCGGACACCTCCGCATTAGGGACGGCTCCGACACTCACGGCTCAACAGCGTACAGACCTCGCGGCAGTGATCGATATGTTTCCGATTGTTTTCAGTCCATCAGAAACTCTACCACCTAACCGTTCAAATGATCATCGCATTAATCTATTGCTGGGAACTTCAGCAATATCAGTACGGCCTCATCGTTATGGGCATGCTCAGAAAAATGAGATCGAACGGCTCGTCGCAGAAATGCTTGCAGCAGGCGTAATTCGCCCACATGCTAGCCCATTCTATAGCCCGGTCCTATTGGTACGTAAAAAAGATGGAAGATGGCGTTTTTCTGTTGATTATTGTGAACTCAATCGAGTGATAATCCCAGACAAGTTCCCTATTCCAGTCATTCAGGAATTGCACGACGATTATGGGGCACCATCTTCTTCACGAAACTTGACCTTCGCTCAGGGTACCACCAGATTCGGGTACGGGCAACCGACATCCCCAAAACAGCGTTTCAAACCCACAATGGTCACTATGAGTTTTTAGTCATGCCATTTGGCTTGACTAATGCGCCACCGACGTTTCAAGCCACGATGAACGACTTATTTCGACCTCTCCTTCGAAAATACGTGTTGGTCTTCTTCGATGACTTCTTGATTCACGGTTCGTCATGGTCCGCCCATCTTGATCATATATCTTGCATCCTATGGATTTTTATTATCTAATCATTTCCCTGCGAATCTCAAGAAATGTCAGTTTGGGTGTCGAACAATTGAGTATTTGGGACATATCATCTCGGCAGGGACAGTGGCCATGTACCCCCAAAAGGTCGCTGCCGTTACACGTTGGCCGATCCCAAAAACATTGAAGAGTATTCGCGGGTTTCTCGGCTTAACTGGCTATTCTCGTCACTCCATTCGCAATTACGGAAGTATCGCACGACCACTTATAGAGCTACTGAAGAAATCTGAAACTAGTTATTTTCGTTGGACTGAGGCATCAAATGAAGCATTTCATCAACTAAAAGACCGTTAGTGACTGCACCCGTGCTCGCGATGCCAGATTTCTCTAAGCCGTTTGTTATCGAGTGTGATGCTTCGGTTCTGGACTAGGAGCAATTTTGATGCAAGACAAACACCCAATCGCATATTTCAATAAGGGTTGGTCTGCTCGAACGGGATCAAAATCCACTTACGAACGGGAGCTCATGGCTCTTGTATTGTCCATTCAACATTGGTGGCCTTATCTCTTGGGCAGGAAATTCACGGTTCGTACAGACCATCGGAGCCTTCGAAGTCTGCTCTTTCAAAAAATAGCAACTCTGGCACAACAGGTTTGGGTCGCGAAACTGCTCGGGTACACCGTCGATGTCAAATACAAGCCTGGACGTACAACGGAGAGGCGGATGCACTGTCGCGAAACGAGTCAGGGGAGCTTAAGGCAATTAGCCTACCACAATGGCTCGAGGGCGAGAGTCTTCAAACCGCTGTTAGGAAAGATTCTAACCTTGGTCCAATCGTCGACACCCTATCTCTCGATCCACTCGCACGTCCGCCATACCAGCTTATCGGAGGATGGTCGTACTGTAAAGGTCGCATGGTGATTCCGACAGACTCCGAATTGGACCACGACTCCTTAAGGAGTTTCACTCAACACCAACAGGCGGTCATTCTGGGGTATTCCACACATACCGTCGTCTCGCATCCTCCCTCTATTGGCGAGGAATGATGAAGAGCGTGACAGACTTTGTCGCAAAGTGCATCACCTGTCAACGTTCAAAATATGAGGCCCTATCTCCTACAGGCCTACTACAACCCCTGCCAATTCCCGAGCAAATTTGGGAGGACATTGCTATGGACTTTATCACCGACTTACCTAGATCTCATGGTTTCGATACTATACTCGTCGTGATCGATCGCCTATCGACATACGCCCACTTTCTAGCATTATGTCACCCTTACACTGCACGTACAGTAGCAGACCACTTCGCTACCCATATAGTCCGTTTGCATGGGATGCCGCGAAATATAGTTAGCGATCGTGACTCTGTGTTCTTGACTCAATTCTGGAAGGAGTTATTCCATCTTCAGGGGACCACACGCAAGATGAGTTCAGCATACCATCCTCAAACAGACGGCCAATCCGAGGTCCTTAATCGCACTCTCGAGACATACTTGCGGTGTTTTGTGAGCGATCATCTCCAACTATGGTTCAAGTTCAAAGGTAATTGGGCTGCGAAGCAGAGCTGAAGAAGAACCCGAATAGGGTTGAATAGTTCAAAGATATGCTGTTATTGTTTTCCACTCTTTTTGCATTATGAGATATGTTAGGATTGCTTATTTAGTATATATAGGCATCGATTGATAGCTGTTAGGATTATCTTTTGGGGGTTTATCATAAGTGGACAGGGAGCCGTCTTGGTGCTCTTCTGGTTTTCCGATTCTTCCCTTATTATAATATTAGTTATTTAGTATCTCTGCATTGCCATTCCCGTTACAAAACTCGTCTATATCTCTCGTCTCGACATATTACCCGTCTCTACTCTAACCCATTTAAAATGTAGCATAATATTTAACAACTTAAAATACATTAGTAATCAAGACATGTGGTGAAAAATAAGACGAAAGAAAATAAAATCGAAAACTTAGACAACAACTAAATAATCTACTACTATTCAGACTAACACGCTTATAGTTAGTTCTCATTCACTTTTTTACATATTCAATTTCAAAATCTATTCTTCTTCGACACTCTCACGAAGGAGAAAAAGTTCACACAGTCAAGAGAACTCCGAATATGAGAGGTTTACGAACTGAAAAACAGCGGCAAAACAAAATAGAAGAAAGAACAATGTAAAGGAAGGACTAAGGAGAGGGAACTCCCCAAGCCTCCCTCATAATTGTCTTTTTACGGGTTGTGTTTTGGGACAACGAGATTTTTTAGAACATTTTTTAATTATATATCACTTCAAAATGTCTTCTTTGCGAGCCAATGTTTATGTTGGCTTGTCATTCCATGGTTTTTATGGTTGTATTGTACTCATAGTTAA
The DNA here is from genome assembly GCA_027422505.1 of Craterostigma plantagineum. Taxonomy (NCBI): domain Eukaryota; kingdom Viridiplantae; phylum Streptophyta; class Magnoliopsida; order Lamiales; family Linderniaceae; genus Craterostigma; species Craterostigma plantagineum. The sequence goes on along the minus strand of JAPQWV010002026.1, from coordinate 50,997 downwards.
TCAAGTATTGGGGAAATACTGAGAACATCAGTTGGTTGTTGTTTGTTGCTATTCTTAAGAAATTGAGATATAAGTTGATGTACAGTAAACTTCTATAAATTAATAAAAAATAAAAAAATCTTCCGGTTCTGACTTTGGCATTTGTAAAAAATAATCAAATTCGATAAGATAATAATTTTTTAAAATCCCTTTACAAATATTAGGTCCCATAAAAAATCAAAATCACTCTCTAGGGTAATTTACGAATATGATCTATTGTTACTTGCTTTTTGTTAAACTCTAAATCAAATTGTAAACTTTTAAATTGCAGTCAACAAGAAACTTATATGAATACTAATTTAGTTGGATTTAAAAATTTTCTCTTTTAATTAAGAAAATATTATTTTTTTGATATATTAATATCACTCTAAATTAATAAGATTTAACAGTCATAAGGTTATTCATTTAGAGGGGTTTTAATGTTACTCTGTCTTTTTTTGTTGGCGACCCTGTAATATCCCCACTCAATCAGCTATGTGCTTATGCCGCACATTTCTGGGATGACACTAGATCTCCAGGGGCTAGATAAGCGTATTTCAAAATTTACCTTACACGATAGTCATGATATAACACCCATGGGGACAACTCAAGAAATTGTGAGAGGGGGGATTCGATCCCACGCCTAACCCACAAATTCTTGAGGCCTCGACCTTGACGACTAGGCAAAGGGGGCATTATGTCGTTGTCTGTGGAACTTGGGATATGCTAAAGTACCAGAGAGGATCACTTAAGCTGATCACATTGCCGACCTTGAAGTTTAAATTCGATTCATACCGAACTTAAGTCTAGGTGGGACTGCGGTGATTAGTACTGTCAAAACGGGCCCGCGGGGTGGTCCGGCACGTAGCCAGCCTGAGAAAATTATTTTGTATTAAATTTAATTTAAAAATTTTAATTTATTAAGAAGTATTTAACTAATTATGATATTTATTAGTAAATTATATACATTAATTATGTGTTAATCAATAAATATATCATTAATTATACTATAACTAATTAATCATTGATTAATTTCTCTAACTAATTTAATATAGATTACTATATAATATAAATAATAAATTATATAATTACAATAGATGGCGGGCCAACCCGCCCAATCGCACCCATCAAAGCCACTTACGGGCCTAAAAATTGCACCCCGCGGGCCACGGACCCAATTAACACCCCTAGCGCTGACCTAATCCAAAAGTCATTCGACAGTATGAGGCTATTTTCGTCATATAGGGAAATGCGACCAACTTCTCTGATTCGTAATTTCTTTTATTAAAATAATGCATTTTAAATTTGAAATTAATAAAATAGGGTTATTAATAAAAAAAAAAGATATGCATATCATTTTAATCGTCGCGAAACAAACAATAAGTTAGATGCGTTTATTCATTTTTATTATGTAAATCACATGAAATAACGATGGTGGACTATATACTTAACAATTATAAAATTAGATAAAATATAAAAAAATAAAAAGAAAAGAACAGAGAACGTCGCCCCTAACGGGCGCGACTTAAATAAAAAAAAATAAAAGAACATGCCTCGCACCCATTACAAGACGCGACGTCGCATTTAATGACATCTGTTTACATGATTTTGTTAAATTTTTTAACAATTACACTTTTTTTATACATAAATACCCCCTCCGTAAAAAAACTTGTAATTTAATACCCTGTCAGGATTTTTTTTATATATAGGTACCTAACAGAATAAATTTTTTGCAGATAGATACCCGATCCGCCGCAGGTACGACATACAACACATTTGTACCCTATATAAACATATTTGGGTACCCTCTATAGGAAATGGTACGCCGTATTAGCACATTTAGGTACGCCTTATTTAAAACATACATTTAGGTACCCTATATCAACATGTTATGGTACGCCATACACACACATGAAGGTACGGCATGACTGAAAAAACTGGTAAAAATTTAATCGGGTACCTATGTGTAAATTTTTCTGACACGGGTATCTATGGTAAAAAATTTATTCAATTAAGTATTTATGTGTATATGTCCTTTTTATTAATTTTAAATTTAAAATGCATTGTTTTAAGGTACATCTACACATAAATATCCAATTGAATAAAGTTTTTACACATAGGTATCCATGTCAGAAAATTTTACAGATAGGTACCCGATTTAATTTTTACCACTTTCTTTAGTCATGCCGTACCTTCTTGTGTGTATATGCGTACCATAACACGTTGATATATGGTACCTAAATGTAGCATACGTCGTACCTACAACATACTTGTGTGTTACATAGGGCGTACCTAAATGTAGCATAGCCGTACCATTTTATGTTATATAGGGTACTCAAATGTGTTGATATAGGGTACCCAAATGTGTTTTATGGTGTACCTACGGGGATCGGGTACCTATGTGCAAAAATGTAAAGACCCCTTGTTTTAATAAAAAAGCCCGTAATTTTATGTCATTGCGCTTGAAATCACAAGCAAATTAATAAAGAGTAAATTTCATTTCAGGTCCCCTTAAGCATTTTTCATTTGAATTCAGGCCCCACTACTTTATATTTCACTTTAAAGGACCCATCTCGAGTTTTGCTTAGAGTTAAGGACCCATTGAGCTCAAATGACCGATTTGACCTCGACTGTTGCAAAAATTACATGTATATGCCATCATCCCTCACGTTCTAATTTTTGGTCCATTTTCGATTCTTCCAACACCCAAAATGCCCTGAAATCTCTGAAATCTTCGACGTTATTGAGCAAAAAAGGTGTAGTCGAGCTCAATTTCTCATGGGTCCTCGTAACCAACGAAAATTTTCGATGTTATGTTGGATAATGCTTCAAACATAACTTGAAATTTCGCTACAAACACGAGTGAAATCTTGAGTTTTGTGCTCGAATAATGTGGATTCACACCAATTCGGATGTGGGTTTGAGTAATCGACACGAAATAACAACGAATTTTTCTGGGACCTAATATCCAAACATTTTCAATTTCAGTAACAAATCACTTGATCTGGGTACCATTTTTTGCTCGTATGGAAACTCTACCATCCGAATCTATACCAGATTCTTAACATTGAGGAATAAATGTTGCCTCAGTAATAACAAATAATTTCAGTAACACGTCACTTTATCTAGGTACCACTTTCTACTATTTTGGAAACCCTACCCTAAAAACAATAACAGATTCCTAACATTGAGGAATAAATATTGCCTCATATATAACAAATAACGAGAAGACAATAACGGTTTGCTTCTCATAATAACTACATGCAACTAGTACGGAATAGGGCATCAAGAGAAAGATCAAAAATTCGTACGACACCCAAAACTCTCTAAAATCGCAGAAATCTTCAACGTCAGTAATCGAAAAAGGTAAAACCGATCTCAATTTCTCATGGGTCCTCATAAACAATGACAATTTTCGATGCTAAGTCGGAATAATGCTTCAAACACAATTCGAAAATTTTGGTAAAAAACGAGTGAAATCTCGACTTTTATGCTCGAATAATGAGTATTCACACCAATTCAGATGTAGGCCTTAGTGATCGACATGAAATAACAACGAAATTTCGAAACATTTTTAATTTCAGTAACACATCACTTTATCTGGGTACCATTTTCTACAAGTTCCAAAACTCTACCTTCAAAAATTATAACCGATTACTAATAGATGGTAACAAGTCTTGCCTCATCTATAACAAATAATGAAAAAACAATAACGGTTCCTATAATTACTACATGCAACTGGTACGGACTAATGTGTCAAGAGAAAGATAAAAAATTAGTATGCTACCAAAAACTCCCCGAAATTGAAAAAACTTCAACGTTAGTAATCGAAAAAGGTAAAATCGATCTCAATTTTTCATGGGTCCTCATAAATAAGGATAATTTTCTTATGTTGGAATAGTGCTTCAAACCCAATTCGAAAATTTGGTAAAAAAACTAGTGAAATCTCGAATTTTATGCTAGAATAATGTGGATCCACACCAATTCGAGTGTGGGTCTTCGAATCGACAATAATTATCGATGTTAGTCACGACAAATTTTGATGCGAAATATTGAGACGTTTGTCAAATAAAAAGTTGGTTGGTAACACTTCAGTTATTCTGGGTAACAATTCACGCATTCTAGGTAATACATAACGAAGAACATTCTAGAAGGTTCTAGATTGTCAGAGATATTAATAGTACAATAACTTAATATTACCACATTACCTGCAAATAATACCACATGTCTGATAAACAATAACAAAATAAACAATGGTTATACCACATTTGTAGCTAAAAGAATCACAAAATAGCTAATCAATACCACATTGCTATTTCGATTAATTTCGTTCGTAAATTCATTTCGTTGGTATGTGTAAGATTGACATTCATGGAAATAGGTGATATGATGAAGCCAAATCACAAAATTTCATTAAAAGACACGTTTTGCGAATGTTGATATCAATATGTGAAAGTTGAGATCAAAAGTCATGTAAACACATAGCTCTTATTTCACAAAATATACTAGTATCTCTTTTGATGAGACATAACATTATGAATTCCATCGCAAACGGATTCAAATTTCTACATTAAAGCACGAACAACGTTTAATAGACCACAAACTGAAAATTTGAGGCCTCAAACTAAACGATCGAAGCAAAATGGATTTTTGAGCGTAAATAATGAAATGTTTAAGAATATTACCACATTACCTGCAAATAATACCAGATGTCTGATATAAAGAAACAATACCAACCAAATTTATGACACATTGTTTGGTAAAGATACCACATAATACGTTTTTCAGTATAACATCATTAATTAGACTATTTTGTTCGTAGATTCACTTTTACTAAGATATATGTTCGTGTAAGTATGTGATTTTACTAAGTTAACAAACCAAATTTCCTTAAAGACATGTTATGCGAATGTTGATATCAATATGTGAAAGTTGAGATCAAAAGTCATGTAACACATAGCTCTTGTTTCACAAAATGTACTAGTATCTCTTGTGATGAGGCATAACGTTATGAACTCCATCACAAACGTATCAAAGTTCAACATTAAAGCACGAACAACATTTAATAGACCATAAACTCAAAATTTGAGACCTCAAACCCTAAACAATCGAAGAAAAATAGATTTGTGAGCGAATTAGTAGCATGGTATGGAAAACCTATTATGCAGTATCAATATCTACAATAGTGTTAAAAATTGGATTTGTATTGTTCATTTATATCGAAGATTCGGTATTATTGGCGAGTAATGTGGTAATATCCCTTGACAATATAGAACATTCCGGATAATGCAATTCCCGTCTAAATTACTGAGATCCCGCCTAAATTATTGAAATCCCGCCTAAACTAGATAACACAAGTTACACAAAGAATAACAATTAATAACTTACTGGTACCGCTTTCTTATTTCGAAAAATTAGGCAAAGATCACGCGATTGTATTTAAATTTCGGCAACCTTGAGCGAAGAACAATAGAGCCAACACGGTGTCTCGGTGCTTTGATCAGGATATGGATCTCTCGAATTTGTACGAAGTATCTTCAATTTCGACCGAATCGGGATTCGATTTCATCGATTTTTATTCTTTGCGTCAAAATAATTCCAAAAATATACCTGTAAAACGAACATTTCGAGACCTCATAACATAATAAACCGTCTAGGACACACTCAACTTGGTGTGATGTAGGATGTATGTTCGTGCATATGGAAATAATATATACGGTAATTGTTTCGATCGAGTTTCCGTTGTTATATCGATACCAGATAATAGGAATTTGGTACCTAATACAGCATACAGCTACCTTTAAATCTAAACGCATACCAAATGAGAGTTTTATACCTATTAACTGTTTTACTCGGACAGATGCCTGACAGTCCATACCACGTTTCGGAACAGTGGTTTAGGCAACAATCCGGCGATTGTGATTAAATTTTGGCAAACCTTGAGCAACGAACAATAGAGCCAATACGATGTTTCAGCGATTTGTTCAGGATATGGGTCTCTCAAATTTGTACAAAATATCTTCAATTTCGACCGAATCGAGATTCGATTTTCACCGTGTTTTAATTATTTACGTCAAAAGAATTCGAACAATTTACCGATAACAGTTCTACGGTGACAGATGTATGACTACCCATACCACGTTTCGGGAACAGTTGTTTAGGTAATAATCGGACGATTTTAAATTTTGGCAAATCATGAGCGATGAACAATAATACTGCATTTCAAAGATAAAGATTTTCTCAGGTTATGGGTCTCACGAATTTATACAAATTATCTTCAATTTTGACCGAATCGAGGTTCGATTTTATCGTATTTTTATTATTTGCCTCAAAAGAGTTTGAAAAATATACCCGTAAAATCGAAGATTTGAGACCTAAATATCGAAATAAACCATCGTGGATTGATCGAGTTTCGTTTCTGAGGATCATTCGCAACTTATACAGCAAAATCTCCTCACCGTTTAATCGAAGAAGAAATTAACGATGGTAACAGAAAACTGGTTTTGGGTACCTCTTATTATATATCTTTGTAGGGGTATTTTGGTAAGATCATGTAGTTGGTCCTTTTATCTAAAACTGAAAGATATTGGGTCCTTAATAACGAAATTCCTACTGACAGGGCTTGAACTATATTTCGAAACTTAGAGGGCCTGAATTGTAAAAGCCTCCATTAATAAATAACAACGGTCACTGATAAACGCACTGAAATGCGTTTACAAAAACTTGATCGACACGTGGTGTGTGAATGAAAAGTGCGACAAGTAATAATTAAAACGAATACTAAATTACTGTCACCGACGTGCGATAGGCAGTGGACCTATCGTTTGTAGTGTAGTAAAGTGAGTAAACGAGTATCGAACACGAGGAATGAATCAAGTACTAGTAATGACCTATCGACTCGATATTTAACCTAAATAAAATACGCAAATTGTTTGACGACTTAACCTAACAGATCGCTCCTAATCAACTAGAAATTCAAGGAACACGCTTAGAACTGATATGAAGTTTCAGATGATAAAGATGTGCTCGAGATTCGAATCCCGCTAGGTGTGATCGCCTAAGACAATGAAATATCGTGCCCGTGATTCTTGACTAAATCGCAGTAATTTTTCTACCCACTCGCGAATTTACTGTCGCCCTAAACGCTCGTGGGGATCTAAAATTCAGTAATTACTAATAGCGAGGATCGAGTATTTGCTTTCGCCCTATACTCGAATCCTATCTTCTACGAACGGCCTAATCGTTGTTTAGCTGTCGCCCTAAACGATTTTTCATACATTCACTTTAACACATAGATATATTAAAGCGAAGAAGCAATTTCATAGAACAATAAATAGTCAGAATACGCAAATCACGATAAACATGTCTTAAGTACGACTAATCATAGCGCTCATCTAATCCCAAACACAAAAGGGATTTAGCTACGCATGATAGATGAGAAAACAACGAAAGAAATAAAGGATAAAGGCGAAGAATTCATGTTCTGGATATACGAATGATCTGCGATGGGAGCGTTGACGATTCTTCGTTCTTCGTCAAATTGGGCGTGATCTCGTCGATGATCCGTCTCTTGCGCTCCGGGATGCGATTCTGCGTTCTTTTGTGCTAATTTTCGTCTCTAGAGTGATTAGGGTTAATCTCTGGTAAGTTCTGTCTTTTTCTGGGTCGAACTTGGGCTTTTTATACTGATTCTCGTGTCGGTCACGGCCTGGGACATGGTCCGTCACGGCCGTGACCAACACCGCTCGCGTCTCGTCACTTTCTGTCATAGGTCACGGCCAAGTGCATTGCACGTCACGGCCGTGACCATCATCAGCACCAGTCTCTGCCTCGCGTCACGGTTTGGAGCATCACCCGTCACGGTCGTGACCTATGGCAGTGATATGCCTCCGTTCTCTGTCCCTCGTCACGGCCAGACGCATTATGCGTCACGGCCGTGACCAATGGCAGTGCTGCCATTTTCGTGCCGTTTTGCCTCGTTTTCGCTCCTTTTTGCCTGAAACTCGTCCTAAAGCCTTATAATACCAAAATAAGTGTAAATATATCAAATAAATGCATAAATTGATTGCTAAAGCTCTATTGTACCCCGAATAAATACTACGATAAACGCATTGAAATGCGTTTATCAAACTCCCCACACTTAAGCATTTGTTTGTCCTCAAGTAAATTAGAAATCAGATAAGGTATCAAACTAGGATAACGGCACGATTGTTCGCAGTTTATCATCAAAGCTAGAAAGCACAAAAGGAATCAAGCAAACAATCACGGACATTACACTAATGACTTGCACTTGTCGACCTGAATTTTCTTCGCACTGCTAATCGAGACTCACACCTCACAAGGATTCGCTCAATTCACTCAAGTGTATAGGCTAGCATATGATGAGTCGCTCAATTCGTGCACTAGTCCAACCCCTACCGTAAACTTGCAAGTTAATCGCATCTCTACTATTCAAAGGGCAAGTATAAATCTGAGGGTCTTTTCGGGGAAAACGGGTCGAACAATCATGAAGCGGCAAGCATAAATAATGAACACTTAATCTTAGAGCTAGGACACGTGATCGAAAATTATCAAAGAATACAGCATGATCAAGCAGACAGTCACACGTCCCAACATAAGACTCGACGTTCTCGCTCCGTAATCCTAGACTTTTCTGCTCGACCCCCTCAACTCAGTTCCCTTTCATTTTCTGCCCTTTCACCTTAGTTACGCTCTACTTTTGTGCACTGCCCTTATTCCCTAAAAACATCAAGGTTCGGCTTTTGTCGCAAAGAGTACATCGTCACAGCGAATACCGTGTACCTAGGGATACTTATTACCGAGACCTATATCTTGCCAAAAGATTATGGGCAAGCTTATGCAACGGATCAGGTCATTTCAGAAAACGGTAGTAAAGGACGAGTTATTTCACGAATAGCAGAGAAGAATATCAAATCAAATACTGGAACAGTAACTTTCAAGTTCGACTTCTGCTTTATTCTAATCAACTCAGGCTCATAAAATCTCTGGAGGTTTATTCGGGTCAGTGGCTTCTATAACATACGAGGTAAGCAACAAATAGGCTCAGGCTCAACGTGGCTAACTAATGGGCTTCGTCATGGTTAAGAAAATTTTGGCCCTGGAATTGATTCCTATTGCCCTCATCATTTTCACACTAACACACCAAAACAGTTTCAACACGCATCAGACAGGCAAGTTCTAGAGAGATATAGACTAGGCACGTCACACAACCAAAAAATAAGCATAAGCTCGTCAGGCTCAAACTCTCACACGAAACAGGGTTATGTGTACGGATCTCTCAAAACAATGCTATATCTATTCAGGCAGATAAGATTCAATCCTCATGCATGTCCTAATTGCTCACAGAATTTCATAGAATGCAGACCAACTCGAGATAAGCGCAAACAATCATGCCTGATTCAGTAACTCATGCCTTTCCAACGAACTCAACGACTCACGGAAACGTCATAAAAATTTAAAAATTTTCACGTAAATTCTAAAACTAAATTCCCCTCCCCACACTTAAGTCAGACGTTGTCCTCAATGTAAAAATGATAAAAGGGAAAGGAAAAGAGTTTAAAAGAACGGGACTCCCCTGACGTGGTCATGTCGTAGTTGTTTATTATGCGCGTGAAGGTCGTGTTGTAATCCATTATGCATATCCTGGCGCTAGCTAGAGAGCAATAGACACGAAAAGAGAGTAGTCATAAGATTAACTAGAAACATAGTTATAAACGCAATGTCATAAATGAAATACACGCGACTACGCAAGCAAACGCAATGTCATAAAGGAAAAGAAGAAATCCCTAAGGAGGTGGCGGTGGTGGCTGTGGTGATGGTGGCCTCGGGCGCAGGAAAGGCATCGATTGCTGGGAATACTTGAGCGCCGTGTCAATGGCTTGAAGGGCCTAGTTATAACGCTCTAGCTCTGCATCGTAACGGCAGTGGGCTTCCTCGTTCTGGCGCTCGTACTCTTCCTGTCGGCGCCGAGTCTCTTCGTTGTATCACCGGAGCTCGTCGTCCCTCTGTAGCGAGTCGGCGTTCATGCGCATCATGTCCTGGGGCAGTGCGTCGAGGTCCGCCGTTGAAGCGTACGGGGCGACGCCGGATGATTCGCCCTGATGGTAGCCAGAGGAAAAGAAGGGCCCTGCAGTCGTCGTGTCCGTCTCTACTGGGTGGGGGCCGTCGAGGTAGAGCTGGTCGTCTGGGACGGCTCTGTGGTCGGTCTGGCCGCGATACATCTCGTGCCAGATATATACCTTGTTGGCGCGAGGTGGGCGCCTTCACGAGCATCTTCATCTTCACTAGCATCTCCTCGTTCACTGGGTGACGCCCGCCTACTACCTCCATCTCGGGTGCATTCGCTGGCCAGTAGCGTAATCCCTTGATCACCTTGGTGATGAGTGGGCCGACGGCGATCTTGCCATGGGGTCGTGCTTCCGCCTGAGCACTGAAGGCGTGGGCCACCGCCATCCCTAATTTGATCCGTTCGCCTCGCTACAACTGGGTCGGGTAAAACAGATCGCGGAGGGTGACTGCTCCGTGTTAGTCACCCCTCGGTGTAAGCGAGGTCGTCAGGAGGCGGTGAATATAGCGCAGTCCTGGGCTCCTCAGCGCAGACGCCTTCGACGTCTTCGCGCTGTATACCGGCTCGCCAGGTCGAGTGATGTCAGCCCAGCACCCCTGTCGTCCGCCCGGTTGATCGAAGTAAGTCGCGAGGGACCGGTGTCGGGGCTCTGGGACTCCAAGTGCATGGCACAGAGTGTCGGCTCTCACTATCTGCTCTTCGTTGAACGCGCGAAATCGGATCTTGTGGTCGCCGTATTCGTCGAAGGAGAACGTGGCAAGGAACTCCAAGGTGAGTTCCTTGTATGCTTGTTCGTCAATGGCCAGGAAGGTGTTCCATCCACTGAGTGATAAGTACTGGGCGACCTGCTGGTCGATGTGGTGCTTCGCCAGCGTCTCATGGTCGATCTGGTCCATGGCTATGAACTCCATTCCCTTCAGCCTGGTGTATCGTGCCGTCTGGGCCTCGTCGGTGAACTGGCCATGGCTTCTAGCAGTGTCGGCGGGCCCGCGTCGCCTTTGACGAACGGGCGAACGCGAGGCGGGGTCACGTGAGGCTGAAGAGCGACTTTTACCCATAGTACCTGAAAGCGAAAGTGTGAGCTCAAACAGATAGCAAATAAACGCAAGCAACTTGACTCGACCAAAATATTTACAGGAGACATGTAGTAATCACGATCACATGCAAAAGTTCAAAGTGGCATTTTGTCGAACACGTCACGGGCAAGTTGGGATAAGCATATCAAATCCAAGATTAATGTTCCAAATCAACAAATTACGCATACCCAACATGTCAATAGCATGTAATCATCATAAAATAGCATGAAGAACACGAAATTGGGCTTAATTTCGAAAAGCCCCAAAATCGAAATTAGGGTTCTTCGTAAACATGTCGCAATTCAACGTCAATTCACGTAATTAAGCATGATTGAAGAGCTCCTAGCATGTAATTACCAATAATTAGAGCAAGTCCAACACAAAATTGGTCCCAATTCAAAAAGCCCCAATTTCGAAAATTAGGGTTCGTCATCAAAATCCGAAAATTCGCAACTGATTTAACGAATTAAGCATACCCAATAGTAGATATATCATGTAATGAACAATTAAGAACAGATCCATATCCAAAAATTAACAATTTCGACGAGCTTCTCCAAAATTGAGATCGAAATAGTGCAAAGGAAAAAAATTTCATACCTTCGAGTTTTTTTGATGATTGAAGGAGACGAATTGGAAGGTTTAAGCTGTGGGTAACCGGATTGGGGATGGGTTTTACGTCGATTTGTGGGGATGGTGGTGGTTTGGGGTAGGGATGGCAGTGGGGCGGGGATTCCCCGTCCCCGCGGGGATCCGCCCCGAAAGTGGCGGGGAATCCCCGAGTTTTTATCCCCGCGGGGCGGGGACGGGGACTGATTTTTCCCCGCGGGGATCCCCGCCCCGTTCCCCGCCCCGCCCCGAACCTATATTATATATTAAAATATATATACTTTTTAATTATAATTTGATAAATAATAAAATAATATCAAAATATAGATTAAATAATTTTAAAATAATACAAATAAGATTTAAAAATTATAATTTATATAATATTTATAACAAAAAATATCCAAATTTATATATTATATTAAAAATATTATATTTTTTAAAAAAATATGAATCCCCGTGGGGAATCCCCGCCCCGCGGGGATTCGGCGGGGATGGGGACGGGGACAGTTCTGTCCCCGAATGCATCGCGGGGACGGGGACGGGGATTGGATCCCCGCCCCGAACCCGCCCCGTTGACAACCCTAGTTTGGGGTGGTGATGGCGAGTGAGGAAGAAGGGTCGCGAGAGAGAGAGAGAGAGAAAAGAGAGAGGAAAAGAAAAAAATTCGGATTTTTCCCTTTAAATCCGTGAGGGTCACGGCCGTGACCTTCAAAGGTCTTGGCCGTGACCCGAGGCAGTGTGAGCCTCTGGAACACGTCACGGCCGGGACGTACTCGTCGCAGGCCGTGACCTAATCGGGGTTTTTTTAACCCATAAGCGTCACGGCCGTGACTGCTTAAGCAGTTGGTCGTGACACGAGGCAGTGAGTGCCTCTGGGGTGTGTCACGGCCGTGACTGCTTAAGCAGTTGGCCGTGACAGGAGGCAGTGAGTGCCTCTGGGGTAGTCACGGCCGTGACTGCTTAAACAGTTGGTCGTGACACCCTTTTTTTTTGAGCTAAAGCTATGCCTAAGACATGAATGAAAATACCTGGGTTGCCTCCCAAGAAGCGCTTACTTTATCGTCTTTAGCCGGACGTCGTTTCGCTCGCTCAAGTCTGGAAGTCCAGGTACAGCACTTCCCTCTCGGTCGCGTCTTCCTCGCCTGCGAGATAGTGCTTCAATCTATGGCCGTTCACCTTAAAAGTACCCTGCTCTATACCTGAAATCTCAACAGTACCATAAGGGAACACGGGTAACAGTGAACGGTCCTGACCAGCGTGATCTAAGCTTTCCAGGAAAAAGCCTAAGTCAAGAGTTAAAAAGAAGGACTTGGTCCCCTTCCTGAAACTCTCGCCTTTGCCTAGTCTTTTTATCGTGATAGGATTTGGAGCGTTCCTTGTACATGCGGGCGTTATCGTAAGTCGATAAGCGCCACTCGTCTAATTCGTTGATTTGGAGTTGCCGCTTTCCGCCGGCGTTCCCCAAATCAATATCCAAGAACTTGATGGCCCAATATGCCTTATGCTCTATTTCTACGGGAAGATGGCATGCTTTTCCATAGACTAATCTATATGGTGTGGTGCCTATGGGAGTCTTATACGCAGTCCTATATGCCCAAAGTGCATCATTCAATTAGTTCGCCCACTCCCTACGGTTCCCCTCTATAGTTTTCTCTAGAATGCGTTTCAACTCACGATTCACTACTTCGACTTGACCACTAGCTTGGGGATGGTACGGGGTGGATAGGCTATGTCTAACACCGTAACGTTCTAAAGTGCGTGCAAACTGGGTGTTTGTAATACCCGTAAATTTTGATACGGGATTTCGGTGTAATTAATTTTGTAGTTATGTGAAATAAGAATATAAATTTTTAGTTTTAACTTGATCTAGAAATTTAACAAAAAGCCAAATGAGATTTATAGTATAATAAATTTGGGCTATATTTTGAATTGAAAATAGGCCCAATTCTCAAAGGATGAATATCACTATTCACGTTACTTAAAACATAAGAAATTTCGTCACTAACTAATGTCAAATCAGTTGATACTTTCAAAGCATTCCAAGTTTATCATAAACATTAGAGGAGAAGAAGCCATCTTTCACAAACAAAGCTAAAACGAAAACTTTGAAGAGTATTTAACATCCGTAAGGGTCATTCTCAAAGAAAGGTACGAGGATAATCCATACTTTCATCACTTTATATACTTCAATATGTACATACTTGTGTGATTATATATCAATCATAGTAGAGTTCGCCACCCATCTCTAGGAAATCTATAATATTTGCAATTTAATGTATGAGTATGGGTGTTTAGATAAAGAGAGGCAAGCTCTAATAATTTTATCGGTGCTGATTAAGCCATATATGTTGTTAAGAAAGTATTCTAACTACTCTATGTACTCGTAATTTTGATTTAATTTGCTTTCAAGAATAATTTATGTGACCCTAGAAATTTTAAGTTAAGAAAGCTTGTAAAGAATAGCTATTCATGGAGGTCACGATATTCTGGAATAGTATAGTTTTGGGAAGATGATTCTGATGAGTACTGTTTTAGGGTTTTGGCAGAAATCGGACTAGTTAAAATTGTGCAGTAGAAAATCTCGAGATGAATTCAGATAAAAATGTCGAAGGAAATCTCGGTAGGTTATAGTATGTCTCGACATTTTTATAGGTTAAATGTCGAAGGAAATCTCGGTAGGTTATAGTATGACTCGACATTTTATAGGTTAAATGTCGAATCAAATCTCGATATTAGTAATAGGTATTAGTTGTTTAATAAGATGTCGATATAATAATAAAAGTCGATATGATATCTCGACATTGTATAAGACTCGATATTTACTTGTAACAAAAAGCCTCGACATTTGGATGATAAGGTCTCGACAAATGACTTTGATAACTATTAGTAATAGATCTCGACATTTGTCCTTGTTCTTAACTTAATTTATTATCTCGACATTATTCATGTACAAGACCTCGACATCCATATGCTCGATATTTTCAATATTTTCAAGAAGACCTCGAGCTGATGGATATACTCGACATTTTCAACCTGCTCGACATTTCACAAGGGCTTCGACATTCTCCTTTAAGTGCTCGATATTTATTGGATATCTATACATGATGGATCCCGAGATTTTTGTATAAATATATATGGATGTTTCGACATCTATAGGATGTCGATATGGCCTGAAGAGCTCGACATTTATTAGATATAGAGCTCGACATTTTTTTTGTCTCGACATTGTATTTTAATTAATAAATTTTCGGTATTTTAGAATTTTTGCTATATCTAGGGTTTTCAATATTTTAGGTTTATTTATTTTTAGGAATATTATTATTTTTAGGTTTTCATAAATTTTAGGGTTTTCTATAACTAGGGTCTGGGAACTTAAAAACTTATACAGTTTAGTAAATATACTGATATGATAATATTTATTATATTCAGAGGATCGAAATATAGGGACTACGCCAGACCTTCTATTTGACTGTAGCAGGAGGACAGGTAGGTGGATCATCCATCTACAATACGTAAACACTATGTGGATTATATGTTTTAATTCGATGATTTATGTGATTTATATGTTTTACATACGTTTCATGTGGAATCATGTTTTCACGTTTATATGCACAACATATGCATATCATATCACAAGGGTGAGAAATTTACACCGTATTGAGACGGTTGACTTGAGATATTGTCGAGCGGGGTAGAATTACATGTTTGTGATTTTTGTTGTTGACTCGTTGAGGAGTCGAGGTTGGTACTCGTATGACACCTGACGGCAGACAGGCGTGATCGATCTGTCTACTCGGGCGTGAACGTCCCGAAACCGTCGTGATTTTATTTTTAGCGGAGGGAGCGACCTGACAGGGCAGTTGCGTGATCGTCAAAACGCTGTCTGCGTAGGCTACCGCTTACGGAAGAGCGGCCTAGCAGGGCAGTTGCGTGATCGTCAAAACGCTGCTAGTGTAAGCTTCCGTATGTTATTATTATGGGCGCGCGAGGTGTCGAGTCTGACCTAGGGCCCTGTGTTGTGTGTTTGATAGGATTGTGGGAAAAGAAAGAGTGAACATTGCATGTGAGATATTGGGATCGGTAATGAGCTTTCACGTGCATACATGCATTTTTATTCACCTACTGGGCAAATCGTTCAGTGTTTACGTGTTGTAGGTACTGAGTCTGACGCTGATGCGCGTCAAGACTGAGGCGGCTGGTGGAGGTGCTCCACGGACTTTTGAGGGCGGGGCGGTACATGGATGAAGACCTGTGGAGCGATAATAGTATTTTTGTTCTTTTGACATTTTTGGGGCTACGCCTGTTGTACAGATACTACTATGTAAAATAATATTTTCTTGTATTATATTATCTTTTAGGAAAAAAAATTTTATTAGACGGGTCTTCCGCGACTTACTTTGCGAAAATCCGCCACTAACCTTAATTAGAAAATGAGGGTCGCCACAGTGTTACAAAAGTGAGTGCCTCTATCACTAATGATGCATCTAGGTGCCCCAAAACGTGAAAGTAACGCTCGCAAAAATCTAACGACTACCCTAGCGTCGTTTGTGGGTAAGGCTTGCGCCTCGGCCCACTTAGACACATAATCGACGGCAACTAGGATGTACTTATTATTGTATGAGCTAGGAAATGGACCCATAAAATCTACACCCCATACATCAAAAATTTCACAAACTAAGATGAAGTTCTGGGGCATTTCGTCACGTTTTGAGAGATTACCTGCACGCTGACACTGATCACAAGTGTCAACGTACCTTTGGGCGTCCTTGAAGATCGTGGGCCAGTAAAACCCACTCTCCAACACCTTCTGAGCGGTTCTGTTTGCTGCGTAGTGTCCTCCGGTTGGTCCATTGTGACAATGTCTAAGGATCTGCGTCGATTCTGGGGTCGCGACGCATCGCCGTATTACCTGGTCTGCACATCGCCTGAAAAGATACGGGTCTTCCCAAAAGTAGTACCTCAACTCAGAAAAGAATTTCTTCTTTTGCTGACTCGTGTACTCCTTTGGTAGGACACTTGCAACAAGATAGTTAGCATAATCTGCAAACCAGGGAGTGTCGTCACTTACCACATGTATCGAGTAAAGGTGCTCGTCTGGAAATCGATCGTGTATCGGTCTTCTGTCCTTGTGGTATATTTCGGACTCCTCCAATCGAGAGAGGTGGTCCGCCACCAAGTTCTCTGCACCTTTCTTATCGCGGATCTCGATGTCGAATTCTTGCAGTAGCAGGATCCACCTAATTAGCCGTGGCTTGGCATCGGGCTTTGCTAACAAGTACTTAAGGGCAGAGTGGTCAGTAAAAGCAATAACTTTAGATAGGATTAGATATGACCTGAACTTGTCGAAAGCGAAAACGACGGCCAACAGCTCCTTTTCGGTGGTCGTGTAATTGGCCTGGGCTGCGTCTAGCGTCTTACTCGCATAGTAGATCAGTCTAAAGTGGTTGTCCTTACGCTGCCCTAGCACGGCCCCAACTGCATAGTCACTAGCATCGCACATTAGTTCAAAGGGCAGCCCCCAATCAGGGGCTACCATAATAGGTGCTACGATAAGTCTTTCCTTAAGTAAATTGAAAGCATGCAGACATTCGTCATTAAAATCAAACGGGGCATCTTTCTCTAACAATCTAGACATAGGACGTGCAATCTTAGAAAAATCTTTGAACCTACGATAGAATCCCGCATGTCCTAGGAAGCTTCTAATCGACTTCACGTTCGAGGGAACAGGCAATTTCTCTATAGTTTCTAACTTGGCCCGGTCAACTTCGATTCTTTTAGAGGAGATCTTGTGACCGAGGACTATACCCTCTCGAACCATGAAGTGGCACTTTTCCCAATTAAGTGCCAAGTTCGTTTCCTCGCATCGTGCGAGTACGAGTTTCAGATTTGACAAGCATGCTTCAAACCACGACCCGAAAATAGAAAAATCGTCCATAAATACCTTCATTACCTCACCTACCAATTCGTCGAATATGGCCATCATGCATCGCTGGAAGGTGGCTGGGGCATTGCACAAGCCAAATGGCATCCTTCGGTACGCGAACGTTCCGAACGGGCAAGTGAACGTCGTCTTTTCTTGGCCTCGGGTGCTATGGGAATCTGTAGATAGCCTGACAAGCCATCAAGAAAACAGTAAAATGAGTGACCCGCTAAATTTTCTAGCATTCGATCAACAAATGGTAAAGGGAAATGATCCTTTCGCGTGGCATCGTTCAACTTCCTATAGTCGATGCAGACGCGCCATCCGGTCACGGTCCTCGTCGGGATTAGTTCGTTCTTGTTCGTTGGTGACGACCGTCATTCCTCCTTTCTTTGGAACTACTTGGACCGGGCTGACCCATGCGCTGTCTGAAATGGGATAGATCATCCCTGCGTCTAGCAATTTGATCACCTCCTTCTTTACCACGTCCTCATGTTGGGGTTGAGCCGCCTTTGGCGTTGAGCGACCGGCTTGAAATCGTCCTCCATGAGGATCTTGTGCGTGCAATAGCTCGGGTTGATACCCCTTATGTCGGATATCTTCCACGCCAACGCCTTCTTGTGCGCCTTCAACACATCTAAGAGCTGGCCCTTCTGTCCGTCGTCGAGGTTCGACGAGATGATGACCGGCAGCCCTCCATTGTTGCTCAGAAACGCGTAATCGAGGTGGTCGGGCGGCGGCTTCAATTCCAGGACCGGTGGCTCCTCGACCGAGCTATTTTCCTTGTCCTCTTCGTTGCTCTCGTCGATAGCTATGATCGGCTCGTCGACCTCTTCCCCACACTCATCGATCGCCATAAGTGTATGCATGTCGTGATCGTCGACCTGTGACAGACCTTGCACGGAAAAGAGAAAGTCGTGGTCAAATACGTCCAAAAAGTAACATCATCTTGCTCGCCGCTCTTTTTCATCGAGTCGGCCATATTAAAAGTAACTTTCTCGCCGTCTACTATCAGGGTCAAAGTCCCATTCCTAACGTCTATCATGGTCTCCCCCGTCGCTAGGAACGGTCTACCTAAAATCAAGGGAACATTCTCGTCTTCCTCCATATCTAAAATAATGAAATCTGCGGGAATCACAAACTTATCGACTTCAACTAAGACATCCTCGATAACACCTTGAGGGTACTTCAACGACCTATCAGCTAGTTGGAGGCTCATTCTAGTGGGTCGTGGCTCACCTAATCCTAAACGCTTGAACATAGAATACGGCATAAGATTAATGCTAGCGCCTAGGTCTGCTAACGCACGCTCAATCACTAGATCTCCTATAAGACAGGGAATAGTGAAACTCCCTGGATCCTTGAGCTTCTTAGGGATCTTGCTTTGGAGAATCGCCGAGCACTCTCCTCGTAGGCAAACGGTGGAGACGTGTTCGAGCTTCCTTCTGTTTGTCAGCAGGTCCTTCAAGAAATTGGCGAAGCTGGGCATCTGCGTAATAGCTTCAACGAAAGGTAAGTTAATATGCAACTCTTTACACATACCCATAAATTTACCAAACTGCGCCTCGTTCTTATCCTTCTTCAGTCGAGCCGGGTATGGGATCTTCGACTGGTATGGCTTCACTGTGGCCGCTGGATCTCCGTCACCTTTTCCTTCTCAGGCTCGACCTTCTCCTTCTCAGCGTCGGCCTTCTCGACATCGTCGCCCCTGATCTCCTCAACTTCGGGCTCGTCGTGGCTCTCAAAGTTGGCATTCTCCTTGGCCTTCTTTTTTGCGGGCACTTCATGCAATTCTTGCCCATTCCTCCAGCGTCACCGCCTTGCAGTACTCCTTAGGATTCGGCTCGGTGTAGCTTGGGAGCGGGTACGCCCCGCCAACTGCTTCGCCATCTGGCCCATCTGCTGCTCTAGCTTTTTCAGCGAGGCGTCTGTGTTCTGAGCACGCAAGTCATTCACCTCCATGTACTCCTCCATCTTCGTCATACGGCTCTC
Source organism: Craterostigma plantagineum (assembly GCA_027422505.1). Taxonomy (NCBI): domain Eukaryota; kingdom Viridiplantae; phylum Streptophyta; class Magnoliopsida; order Lamiales; family Linderniaceae; genus Craterostigma; species Craterostigma plantagineum. The sequence continues at coordinate 31,298 of JAPQWV010002026.1, read as the reverse complement.
GTGGGCTGCGGTGGTGCTACTGAAATTTGTGAGGAGTGTCTTCATCATGTCATTCATCTCCCTCATGTCGTCGGATCCTCCCGCGGGCGCGTTCTGGTACTGTCGTGGTGGCCCGTTTTGGAATTCGGAAGGTTTGGGCTGAAATCCCGGTGGTCCTTGGCTCTGATGGTTCTGATTCCAATACGCCAGGTTTGGATGTGCCCGAGGCTGGAAACTTCGCTGGCCGCCTTGGTAATTTCCCATATAATCTACGTGTTCCAGCGGCTGCCCAAGTTGGCAAACCTGAGGTCTCGTGGGCTGCGCCGCAAATCCCGCATAATGGTATGTAAGGCGTGTGCTGTGTTGGTGTGGTGGTGGCCACGGCATTCACAGGCTGAGTTTGCCCGGACTTGGGAAGCAATGCACCAATCACCGTCTGCAACTGAGAGTTCGTAGAGGCGATTTGTTGCTGGAGAGCCTCGATCTTAGCGTTAGTGGTCGTCTCCTCGCTCACTCTAAATACGCCTGTCGTCTTAATCCTGGTATTGCCCCTCATGAAACTGTTCCAGAGTAGTCCTCAATGAGGTTCCAAGCGTCGTTCGCGTTAAGCTTAACGAGTCCTCCTCCGGCGGCTCCGTCTAACATATGGACCGTCTGGTCATTGAGCCCCTCGTGGAACCTGTTGATCTGGGCTGCCTTCGACATCCCATGCTGTGGGCATCTCTTTAATAGCGCCTTATAACGCTCCCACACCTCATAAAGATCTTCAGACTCATTCTGGTGGAATAAAGATATTTCTGTCTTCAATCGTAGCACCTTCGACAGTGGGAAGTAGTGGCCGATAAATGCGGCTCACAGCTCCTCCCATGTAGTGCTTGAGCGAGGTGGTAACATCTCAAGCCAATCCTTGGCTCTGAACTTCAAAGAGAACGGGAATAACATGAGCTTAATCGCGTCGCCCGGAACACCATTGATTTTGATGGTGTCGGTCACCGTCAGAAATGCCTTCAGATGGGAGTAAGGATCGTCATCGGGGTTGCCCTCGAACTGGGCCGTCTGGAAATCATCTGAAGCCAAGAATGCTTCAGTTCAAAATTGTTGTTCTCGATCGGCGGGATGACAATCGCCGATTCCATACCGCCTAGCGCTGTATTCTTGAGGAGGTCCTGAAGCGATGGTTCCTCCTCTGGGATGTTGTGGACGGGCACTCAGTGGTCCGTCATGTCTACTTCTGTATTGGGACTATCTACGGCTGTCTCTACGCGTGAGTTTTGGATGGATTCCTGCGAACTATCCTCTGAATAACAGACTAACGGATCCTGAGAGCTGGTGGATGCTCCTTCAGTATCGTACTTAAGTTTCCTTCGTAACTTTCGCTCGAAATCCGGCTCTGCATCAACGATGGGACCTGATGGATGGCTTCGGGTCATTCACCACTGAATCGTACCTTCAATGAGTGAGAAATAAAAATTAGCAAAAAAGTAAACAAATACGCCGAATAAGAATACGAAATCAATAACGACGCAGGAAAACAACTAATGCAAATAGCACAAATAACGCAAATAGTAAAAAAAACACAAGAAAAACGTCAAAATAAAAGTGGCTAAAGTACCGAACTACGGTGTTCCTAATATCAATTTACTCCCCGGCAACGGCGCCAAAAACTTGATCGACACGTGATGTGTGAATGAAAAGTGCGACAAGTAATAATTAAAACGAATACTAAATTACTGTCACCGACGTGCGATAGGCAGTGGACCTATCGTTTGTAGTGTAGTAAAGTGAGTAAACGAGTATCGAACACGAGGAATAAATCAAGTACTAGTAATGACCTATCATTTTAACCTAAATAAAATACGCAAATTGTTTGACGACTTAACCTAACAGATCGCTCCTAATCAACTAGAAATTCAAGGAACACGCTTAGAACTGATATGAAGTTTCAGATGATAAAGATGTGCTCGGGATTCGAATCCCGCTAGGTGTGATCGCCTAAGACAATGAAATATCGTGCCTACGTGATTCTTGACTAAATCGCAGTAATTTTTCTACCCACTCGCGAATTTGTTGTCGCCCTAAACGCTCGTGGGGATCTAAAATTCAGTAATTACTAATAGCGAGGATCGAGTATTTGCTTTCGCCCTATACTCGAATCCTATCTTCTACGAACGGCCTAATCGTTGTTTAGCTGTCGCCCTAAACGATTTTCCATACATTCACTTTAACACATAGACATATTAAAGCGAAGAAGCAATTTCATAGAACAATAAATAGTCAGAATACACAAATCACGATAAACATATCTTTAGTACGACTAATCCCAAACACAAAAGGGGTTTAGCTACGCATGATAGACGAGAAAACAACGAAAGAAATAAAGGATAAAGGCAAAGAATTCTTGTTCTTGATATACGGATGATCTGTGATGGGAGCGTTGAAGATTCTTCGTTCTTCGTCAAATTGGCGTGATCTCGTCGATGATCCGTCTCTTGCGCTCCGGGATGCGATTCTGCGTTCTTTTGTGCTAATTTTCGTCTCTAGAGTGATTAGGATTAATCTCTGGTAAGTTCTGTCTTTTTCTGGGTCGAATTTGGGCTTTTTATACTGATTCCCATGTCGGTCATGGCCTGGGACATGGTCCGTCACGGCCGTGACCAACACCGCTCGCGTCTCGTCACTTTCTGTCATAGGTCACGGCCAAGTGCATTGCACGTCACGGCCGTGACCATCATCAGCACCAGTCTCTGCCTCGCGTCACGGTTTGGAGCATCACCCGTCACGGCCGTGACCTACGGCAGTGATATGCCTCCTTTCTCTGTCCCTCGTCACGGCCAGACGCATTATGCGTCACGGCCGTGACCAATGGCAGTGCTGCCATTTTTGCGTCGTTTTGCCTCGTTTTCGCTCCTTTTCGCCCGAAACTCGTCCTAAAGCCTTATAATACCAAAATAAGTGTAAATATATCGAATAAATGCATAAATTGATTGCTAAAGCTCTATTATACCCCGAATAAATACTACGATAAACGCACAGTCACATCTAGGGGTGTTCAAATTAACCGAAAAACCGAAAAAACCGACCGAACCGTAAAGAACCGAACCGAAAAGACCGGAACCGAAATAAACCGAACCTAATTATAAATAACTGAACCGAACCAAATTAAAATGGTTCGGATATCGGATTAAGCATACGTAAAACCGAAAAACCGAAAAAACCGAACAAAAATTATCATACTACATTAAAAATAGAAAAAATAATAAAAAACATTTGTTTTTCTCTCATAACGTAAACAACACATTAAATATAATTTCATTGGAATATTTTTTTCCATTTTTAAGTGAATGTTTTCCTCACCAATCAAAAACTATTTTTCTCCCAAGTAATTTATAGTATCTTCATATGAATGTTTTTATATTTTGGTTAGATTTTGTTCCATTTTCATATTTATAGAATCGGAGAAAAAAGGAAGCGCGAACGGAGAAATGCAGAGCATTCCTTTAATTCCGTCCAAGCCAAAGACGGAGAGAGGAGAAGGCAATTCAATCGGCAGGTTATCAAGTGAATGTATATAAAAGATAATAGACCGTTTTTCTCTCTCTCGGCTATGGCAAAAAAGAGGAAAAGGTTACCAAGAGGATGACGCCGGTGACGGTGGGGACGGCGAGTACGAGTGGTCCACGATCTCAAGGCACAGTCATCGCGACGCATCTGCAAGACACTGTTCCATTGGTAAATCAAGGGTGCGATACAGAGCACTGGCCGACGCTTGAGCAATCGACTGGGAAGAGCAAGTCAATTGCTGATGTGATACCTGCGGACACTCCCTGGCGCAGGTTCAACGCTGAATTACTAAAGAAGCAAGACAATCGGCTTGATTTCATTGCTCCTATTCTGGAGAGCGGCCAGGAAATCGGGGTGATTGAGGCTGAGGAGATACAAGATGAGGTGAATCACTGGAAATCAGCTCTGCTCTGTTATGTCCTAGGTGCTAACCCGCCGTATGGAGTAATGGATGGCTTCCTCAAGCGTAAATGGGAGAAATTAGGCCTGATGAATGTCTGGCAAGTGCGGCAAGGGCTGTTTTTGGCTCGATTTGACTGTGTGGAGAGCCGAGACAGAATCCTCCAATCTGAGATACTATACTTTGACAGAAAACCAGTTGTGCTTGCCCCTTGGACGGAACAGACGCAACTCAGTAAGGTCGGAGTGGATTGTGTTCCTATCTGGGTACAACTGCCTCAACTAGACTTGAAATACTGGGGGATCAAAACACTAAGTAAACTTGCTAGCTTAATTGGGAAACCAATTATGACCGATGACTTCACAAGGAAGAAAGAACGTATCCATTTTGCAAGGGTTCTAGTTGAGATTAATCTTAAGAAGCCTTTGAAGGATAACATTCAGTTTCTGAATGAGGCCGGGCAGCTCCAAGAACAGAAGGTTTCCTACGAATGGAAACCTGTTCTATGTGCTAAATGCATGAAATATGGGCATGAGGAGGTAACGTGTAGGCAGGATATGCAAAAACAAGGGAAACCAGGGATGAGGCGGCCCCCAAATGAGGTACCTAATCACCACCAGATCCCAGCAGGGGCCCTAAACCAGGGCGATGCTGGAGCTGTGGGGATCGGTAAGCCAGACTTAACAAGGGTGCCTGGGGATAGGACATCAACAACAGCACAGACCGAGAAGGGCGGAGCTTATCCTGGGCTGATTTGGTTCAGGTGGAGGCAAGCAGATCAGAGGACAGTAACCCTTCCAAGCAGAGGGTATTTGATCGTGGGAATGGATAGTTGGGCCTCGTGGAACATCCGGGGCCTGAATGGTCCCTCCAAGCAGAGAGAATTAGCTCTCTTTTGCCGTAAATACAACCTAAACTTACTTTGTTTAGTAGAGACTAAACTGAAAGCTGCCCACTTTCAGAAGGTCATGGATAAAACATTCTTGGGCTGGGAAGCTTACCACAATATGAGTGACCATCTTGCTGCTAGAATAATGGTTACATGGAGAGGTGGGTTGCAGGTAGATTTACTAGAGAAATCAGACCAACATATGCATTTCCAGATCAGTAGGGATCAGAAACTCATTACATACCTCACGTGTGTGTATGGGCTTAATGAACTGAGTGCCAGGACTGCACTATGGGAGTCACTTAGGAAGATAGGAGGGACACTAAGGGACCCATGGCTAGTATGGGGGGGATTTTAACAATATAAAAGGATTTGAGGACAGAATTGGAGGTAATACCATCACTGCGAAGGAATTCTCGGAATTTAACCACTGCCTGAATCAGTGCCAGCTTGGGGAAGTCAAGAGAACAGGTTGTAACTTTACCTGGTCCAATAAACAAGGTCATGAATCTAGAATTTGGAGTAAGATAGATTGGGCCTTTGCTAATATGGAATGGAAGCAGAAATTCAGCAATCATGTGGCTACATTTCTTAATGAAGGTCTCTCTGACCACTCTCCTATTCGACTCAGGAGTTTGACTCAGAACCAAGCTGGGAAGAAAGCATTTAAATATTTCAATATGTGGTCTATGGCCCCCTCCTTTCTGGACACTGTTAAAGCTAACTGGGAATCTCATGAGGGACATCCCATGGCTAGACTTTACTGCAATTTGGGGAAGTTGAGGGGTCCTCTCAGGAATCTAAACAAAGAGCTGTTTGCCAATATTAATTCTAGAACGGAGGAAATCAAAGCCAGGCTAGATGAGTGCCAAAACGACTTACATCTGGATCCTCTCAACCAGTCACTGTTAGACAAGGAGCAGGCCCTGAGGGTTGAATACCAGTTTTTGAGTGTGGCGAACGACAAGTTCTTGAGGCAGAAAGCAAAGGCTAGGTGGCTTGATAAAGGTGATCAGAATTCTGCCTACTTTCATGCCATCATCAAGCAACGAGCTTATGCTAACAGGATTCTGTCCATCAATACTCCTGCGGGGCAAAACATTACTGAAATGGATGATATCCAACAGCACTTCAGGGGATATTACCAGTCCATTCTGGGGATACTGAAGCTGGACATCACAGTCCCCTTCAGCTTGTGGCCAACGAGGGATACCTCCTGTCCCTAACAGATCAGATAAAGCTCATTCAGCCATTCACCAGGCAAGATGTCTATGAAACGATGAAATCAATTCATGATGATGCTGCGCCGGGTCCGGATGGATATGGGAGTGGATTTTTCAAACACGCATGGACTGTTGTGGGTGCTTCTGTCACAGATGCAGTACTTGATTTCTTTGAAAATGGAACTATATTGCCAAGGATGAACAGAACTACCTTATGCCTTATTCCAAAAGTGCCAAATCCAAACACTGCCATGGATTATAGGCCAATAGCCTGCTGTAATACAGTTTATAAGGTGATCTCTAAGCTGATATGTTCTAGGCTAAAACCATTGCTACCAGTGCTTATCAACCCGAATCAAAATGCATTTGTGGAAGGGCGCTCCATAGTACACAATGTCCTACTTTGCCAGGACCTCCTAAGGCTCTACAATAGGAGGAATGCATCTGCCCGGATCCTCATGAAGGTGGATATAAGGAAAGCCTACGATACTGTGAATTGGGAATTTCTACGGCAATGGTTATGTCTTCTCAGATTCCCCCAGAAATTTGTCCAATGGCTCATGGTATGCGTGACCACAGTTGCCTACTCTCTGTCCATTAATGGGTCTCAGACGGGCTGTTTTAAAGCAGCAAAGGGGCTAAGACAAGGGGATCCTATCTCCCCCCTCCTTTTTGTGATCACAATGGAATACCTAACGCGACAGCTACAGCTATCAACTAAGGATGCCAGATTTAGGTATCACCCGCTATGCAAGAATATCAATTTGGTCAATCTCTGTTTCGCAGACGATCTTATGATCTTTTGCAAAGCAAAGCCTGCTGTGGTTTCTGTCATAAGGGAGGCGCTAGACCAATTCAAGATGGTCTCGGGGCTGGAAGCGAATCAACAAAAATCGAGTATCTATATGGCAGGCACATCAAGCTCCGTCTCTGACCAAATTAGGCAGATAATGGGGTTCCAAATTGGTAAATTCCCTGTCAGGTATTTGGGAGTTCCCATAACACCCACCAAATGGAGCAGTAATTCCTGTCAAAGCCTGGTAGAAAAGATCACAACTCGTATTAAATGCTGGGCTACTCGGAACCTTTCGTACGCAGGTAGGCTATGTCTAATAAATTCCATTCTCCTAGCTACACATGGATACTGGGGCTCCATGTTCCTACTACCCAAAGCTGTGTCGAAGGAGGTAGACAGAGCTTGTAGAGACTTCCTATGGGGCAGGAAAGAGCCAAGGAAAACAGTCCCACTACTAAGCTGGGATAGCGTGTGTTGGCCCAAGCAGATGGGAGGCCTTAACATACGAGATTGTGGGACGTGGAACATGGCCCTAGCTGGTAAGCAGATATGGGACATTACCAAGGAGGTGAACTCCCTTTGGATCAAATGGGTTAGTGTAGTATACTTAAAAGGGACATGCTTCTGGGAGTACAATCAGGCGGTGGACTCGAGTTGGCATTGGAGGAAGTTAAATCGACTGAAATGGAAGTTTAAGGAGGGCTACAAGGAGGGGTGCTGGTCTGTAACAGGGGATGGCTGCTACTCTGTGTCGTCTGGATATCAGTGGCTAAAGGGTTATGGCAGTGTATTCCCGTATGCTCGAGCTGTTTGGAACCGATATAACATACCCAAACATTCGTTTGTGTTATGGCTTATTGTGCATAAAAAGATTCTCACTCTGGACAGATTGGCGAGTTGGGGCATTCAACTCTTAAAACACCAAATGTTGGTTGTGTGGTGAAGCGGACGAATCCCTAGTGCACCTATTTTTGGAATGCAGCTTCAGCCAAAAACTAGTTCAGCAAGTGCAGACATGGCTGCAATTGAGGGACCATTTATATTCATTCGACTCAATGTGTGAGTGGCTAATAGGGATGGGAAAAAGAAGGCAGGCGAAATTTGGAATAAGCATTGCTTGCTACACAGCTATGCTGTATCACATATGGGCAGAGAGGAATAGTAGAGCACATGAAGGAGGGCGGAGAACTGAGGAGCAATTGATCCAGCTGATCAGGCGAGAGATGCAAATGCGAATTAGAGCGGTTTGTAGAGCGGAGAAGGCAATTAACTCTGACATTTTTGGTAGAGTCGTATTTGATTTATGAAGTAAAGAGAGTGAAAGTAGATAGTAAATGTAATTGATGATGTAAGCTTGCACCTTGTGGCAGTGGTAAATGAAAATATCATTCTACCAAAAAAAAAAAATAGCAACTTTTTGCTCAGGAAAAATTTGAATTTCAAAGATCGAACACCTTGGGAGATTATGGGAGTGAAGAACTTTTGGGACATCTTGGAATCTTGCAAAAAAACTTTGCCCCTTCACAATCTCCAGTAATTTCGTATCATTCTTCAACAAGTTGTCCCTAAAAGCCCACCAATTACTGCAATTCGTAGTAAATAAAAGTTAACCTTGATTTGAATTTTAGGAACAAGAGGGTGTGCGTGGACTTGTCATGTTGGATGGTTCAACTTCACAACGTGAATAAATCACACTGTGCATTGAAAGACAAGGTTTATTTGAAGGGCTTGTTTCACCGTATCAGAGCACTTATTGCCTTGAATTGCAGTCTCAGATTTGTTACTGGTAATTTTCTTCTTCAGTGCTTGAACATTTAGCTTTTTGTAAGGTGTGTTTGTGCTACTGTTTCTTCTTTTATAACTGCTAAAGGAATTTCAAGAATTCCATGCTTTTCTCTGTGTCCTCAATATCGCTTTTCAGCTATTTATGGAGAATTTAGTTTGAATCTGTAGTATTTTCTCATCAATAAAAGTTGGAGTCTTTTATGTGTTTCTTCAGATGGGTCAATCCCTGGTATCAAATTATCAACATGGCGTCGCTTGAATGCCGGGAATGAGGTGAGAATTTTTCTAAATGAGACATTAGTTTTGGCTTGAATCCCTAATAACTTGAGTTGTTCTTATGCATTTTTCAGACAGTTTTAGATGACGTAAATCCTCAAAAATTACCGAGTCTAAAAAGAAACAAGGGATCTGAATTTTCATGCATGATCAAAGAAGCCAAAACTATCGCGATGGCCCTTCGATTACCTTGCTTGGATGGGTATAATAAACTAGTTTGTTGCCTTCTGAAATTTTCCATCTAGTTTCGATTATTATTAGCTTATGTTGTTGATTTTCTCGTCAAATTATGCATACCACAGGATTGAGGAGGCCGAAGCTCAATGTGCATTGCTAGACTCGGAATCATTGTGTGTAAGTATTCTCTTTTTTTTTTTTTTTTTCTGAAAGATATGATCTAAAAAACTTTTATCTATATAGCCACTAATTTCATTTTTATTTCATTGGTTGTAATACATATGATCAGGATGGATGCTTCACGTCAGATTCCGACACCTTTCTGTTTGGCGTTAGAACAGTTTATAGAGATATCTGTCTCGGTGTGTGTTACTTTAATATTAATGCATCTTCTTTTCTATTCATAATGATCACATTGCTACACACACATATATATATATAGGAGAAGGTGGCCATGTCGTTTGCTATGAAATGGACGACGTCGAAAGGCAGCTTGGCTTCCGGCGAAATTCCTTGGTACGTTTTTAGATTTTGAACAATCATTTTTTCAACATATAATTTTGAACGAATACAGTGTAATTTCAGATCACTCTCGCCGTTATCCTAGGTAGCGATTATACTCATGGTGTCCGTGGTTTTGGGCCCGTAAGATATTTTGCATTTAATCTTTGGTATTTTACGGTACTAAGGGTGTGTTTGGTTTGTAGAATATTAGTAGGGAAAAGAAAATGGAAGGGAAAAGGAAAATTACTTCTTATGTTGTGTTGTTTGGAGAATTGACTAAAGAAAGGAAAATAAAATCTAGTTTAAGTTTCTTGTTTAAGGAAATTTCTTTCACCAAATGGTGAGGAAACGAAAAGAACCAAAACACTGTCAAATGTGTAAAAATTTCTAGCTGATCATTTCACATACATATGTTGTTCCTTCTCTCGTCTTAGGAAACAGCTTGTCAGATGGTGAGAACCATCGGCGATGCGACTGTTCTTCAGCATTTTTCGTCCGAGGGTTTTACCATAGCAAGAAAAACGAAACCCTCGAAAAGACATCTCAAGCTTCGACGTTTGAAGATAAAGAGAACGGTGAGTTTAACTACTATATATATCCTTGTCATTACATTGCCTTTTAAGCGAGAAGATGCAAAACGTAACTTTTTTTTTTCTTTCTGTAGGAAACTTATCTGTTGGTAATGAGTTCATGCAAGTGATCAATGCTTACTTGAAGCCAAAGTGTCACTCGGCGGATTCAGACGCCGTGCAAAGGTAGGTTGGCCATTCTCTTACATTACCACAAACACCGTAGATAAAATAAAGCTTTGATGTTTTTTCAAGAACGTTTTTTTACGAGCATCTTTATATTCGAAGGGTTCTTGCAGTGTATCCATTCGATCGAAGGCAGTTGCATGAGGTTTGCGCTCGTTTTTTCGAGTGGCCTCCTCATAAGACAGGTTAGAATTGGAATGCATTGAATAACATAACATTATCAAGGTCGTTTTTTTTTTTTTTTTTTTTCGTGAAATTGGTTTCGTTTTCTGGGTTTAGATGAGTACGTTCTTCCGAAGATGGCCGAAAGAAACTTGAGGAGATTTGCTAATCTTCGATCAGCTTCATCAATATTAGGAGTACAAATCTCTATCACAGAGGTGTGTGGTATAGATGTATGCCTTTAATATCTTGCATGCACTTCTAAGATATCAATTTTTTTTTTGAGAAAATTGGCATTTTAAATTGTAACAGATGCCTGTGAAATGCCCTATATCTGATATTGTGAAGGCGAGAAAAATTCAGGGGAGAGACTTGTTTGAGGTTTCTTGGGCAGACATGGATGGTCTTCAAACATCTGCTGTCCCTGCTGACCTCATAGAGAGGTAATACTGTTCATATTATAAAATCAAATTTATAAGTATAATGTACAAGATATAATTTTGAGGTAACTCGTTACTTTACCTATTCAGTGCCTGCCCAGAAAAGATTCTCGAGTTCAATCAAAGAAAAGCTCAGAAGCAGAAACCCAATCATAAACCACGGCAAAAGAAAGCAGCAGAACGAATGGAAATCGACGAAAGGCTCGATAAGCTTATGCTAGACATTGAGAAAGAGAGCAGCACGAAAACGGGTTTAGGCTCAAGCGTGACTATCGAATCGAAGACAAAAGGTTTAGAGCTCGAAGGAAATAACCGAAGAAACTCCTCAAGCTCTAGTGATTGTTCACAAGTAGAAATAATAGACCTCGTCAGCCCAGCACCTAAAGTTCAGAACCGTATCCTTCTAAATAGGCAGTGCAATGATGTAAGAAATTGCCGCACCCATATTATTGACTTGAGTGACTCGGAAAGCGAGCCACCGTCGCCTGAACATGCGAGAAGGGTCAAGGAACTTCGCCTTTCTATGACTAAACTCAGAGACGACGAAGGTCTGTAGCAAAACAGAAGATGCCCTTCCCTCTTGGAATGGGAGAATGAGTAACTTATCTGTTAAAGTGTAGCCCAATAACTTATATTTTAACGATATGAATACAAGAAAACCTCATCATTCCACTAGTACTAAGGTTCTATACAAAAAGGAATAAAATAAAGAAAAAAGAAAACGCATACCATAGATACTTCACTTAATAAGCAGCTTTCTCGCAAGAGTTTTCGCATGTTCCAACTCATGGAGTCTCTTTGTGGTGTCGTCTTCTTCCATCAATGCAAGATTGAGGTGAAAAAAAAAACTCTGTAGATTTCCTCACAAATGCCCAAATCTTCTGCTTGTAATTGGCCCATGGACACAGAATGCTTACTACACAAGTGCCTTGCTTCTCTTTTGCGTACCTCTGCTTCCAATTTCGAAGCCATGGCAACACCACGCTTGATACACGAAGGAGGTAGCTACAAACACGAACAACAAAAGCAAATGCTTACTGTTCAAGGATGACAAAAACAGAGCAAACAAATTTGGTGCTTATACTACTTCAATACTATTGGTGCTCAAACTGCCCCTTTGTTTCCTAAACTTTGATAATCCATTCTTTTATCAGTTTTTTAGGTCAAAAGAACCAAAAAGAAAAAGTTTTGCGAAGTTTATGAACCAAAACGACATATTTAAAAATTTGATGGTATAATTTAAACACTAAATTTCCCGTTTAGTCTAGGAATAAACGAGCAAGGCAGATCTTTACCTGAGCAAGTTGCGCAACCTTAAAGCCGAAGCTTGTCTCACAAACGCCTGGCACAACCTTGTAAAGATAAGTCACACCATCATCATCTGTATTATTTTCGATATCTTCGTCAACCCTTTTCTTCGATGTAAGGTAAGAAACGTGATATGCCCCAACAGAAACAGGGAACTCATTCATTATCTCAGTTACTTCAGGATAGTGAGTGATAAATAAAACCATTGGTCGCTTATGCTTCAGAAGATGATGCAATGTTGCATAAGCAATGGTCACGCCGTCGTGCGTGCTTGTGCCCCTACCGAGCTCGTCTATTATTACAAGCGATCGGTGTGTGCATTGCTGGAGAATGTGAGATGCTTCGGTAAGCTCTTCCAAGAAAGTGCTTCTGCCTTGTTGAATGCTGTCTGAAGCACCCATTCGAGTGTAAATCCCGTCAATTACGTGAAGCTTTGCTGATGATGCGGGCACAAAGCAGCCACTCTGAGACATCATGTGTGAAATCAAGCATCTATAATTCACTTCTGTTAATTTTATTAGTCATGTACTTTATATGGCGTGTCATTATAGGGACAAAAATTCTGGGGGATGACATTATAGAGGCAGTAACTTTCAGAATTCCGGAACCCTAGCCTTTATTTTGCCCCAAATTCGAGGTTTCGGCATATAATCTAGTCGTCTGGTGAATTTAGGGAGTGCTATTATACGGACAATAACTTTCAGAATTAAGCAATTTGGGACAAAATTTAGGAAATATAATGTCCTTAAATCGCTTAATTTTGAAAGTTATTGTTCGTACAACGTCATCTACTAAACTATACTTCCCTATAATGCCACCCCGTCTAAATTACAAGAATGAAAAAAATAATCAACCCAGTTCTATGTCAAAACGCGGATAACAGAGAAGCAAACTCCATACGGGTTTCAATCCTTTACCTGAGCCATGAGAGCTAAAATAGCAACTTGGCGAATGTAGCAACTTTTCCCGCCCATGTTCGGCCCAGTAATAATCTGACAGCGCATTGTGTCTGCGTGCAAATGCGTATCGTTTGGCACGAAGCTGTCGAGTAAAACGCCCTCCATAACCTGGCAAAGAAATATGCATCAGCTTATTCCATGCAAAAGGTCAAATTTCAGATGAATAAATAGAAAATGGCAAATGTAAGTACATACTGGATGACGACCAGAACTGATATTAATCTGAGGCGGGTCATCGTCGCTTACGAAAACTGGGCGTACATAGTTCTGAGAAATGCACCAAAAATGGTAAGAAGAATGAGTCATGTTAAAGATTCAAAAATTCCTCTACCTTCCAAACTATTGAACAACCTTAGCCCTAGAAACCGTAGCTATGGAATGCAAGCAATCCAATGTAGCGAGTGCTTCAACAGCAGCTTGAAACTCAGAATAATGTTCGGCGAACGTCTTTAAGAAACTGTTCCAAGTGGTTTGGCAAAGGATAGAGAGTTCCTCATTTGCCAGATTTAATTGGTCGATAAGTGTCAGAACTTCAGGCGAATGGTAACGAATTGTTTTCTTTGTGCTGTTTACTTTAACCCAGTCTGATGGAACCTTCACATCTGTGAGAAGCTGCAAAAGATACGATTCCACATGAGACAAGTTAAGATCAATAGCAGCATTTGAGTAATGAACCTTTCATGAAACGTGATACTGAAACATATCATTATATATGTTTGCACCATGCAGCTAGAGACTGAAATAGATCGGAGTACTAAGAGTATGACATGCCGTTGTTCATTGCCCATGACTTATAAACAGAGAACATTTTAATTTCCTTACAATTACCTCTATCAAATGGGTGTCGCCAGAAACAGTCACAAAATCCAAATCGCTAAATCGTAGCTGTTTGCGATAACGATAAAGCAGTTGGTCTAACTTCTCATTCGTCGAGCGAATTCTGCTCCTCGCCGTAACGATCTGCACAGAACAAATTAGTAAAACAGAGTACCTCATAAGCCACTTACTTAACGAAGAGAACTCTCCGATCGAACCTCGGGAAATTTCCCATCGGTAAAAATGCTGTGAAGATCTTTTCTTAACGCAGCCTCCTTGTTAAGTGGAGAGAGAAGATTCGCTGCTGCGCTGATAACAGTGGAAGACGAGGCTGTGAATATTAGCTTTCTCAACAGAACAGAGCGCACTTGCTGGTTGTTCTTGCCCTTATCTTCTTCGACGAGCAGTTTTGACAGCTGTTTTCCCGCAACTAATATAGCATGAATGACTGCAACAAACTGTTCATGCATTGGATGAACATTTGATGCATGCAACATCGTAATCTAACACCTAACCTACTTATGAAAGAATGGAACCTCAGATGGGCTAGCACTTCGATGGAAAATCCTGGTAATCCTTCGCTGAACATCACAAGTCCCGCCCAATGCGACCAAAACCGACGATATTATTTCATGAATCTCAGGCTGAAAAACTACGATTTCAGAGCTTTCCTCAGAATCAAGGGTGGAGATTTTATTAGACGATGACGAACCCATGGATTCAAGTATTTCAGAGACAGCATCTAGACGTGCGTTTATCATACTTCGGTCACATAATGGGTGGGTCACCTACAAAGCCAAGAAAGTGTCATATTACCGTAGAGATTATAGAACAAGGTCAAACAAGTATTTTAGGGAAATAAATTACAGTACTATACAATAGCTTACCCAGTGTCTGAAAAGCCTCGAACCAAACAAGGTAAGAGTACGATTCATGCAATGGAACAAAGAGCCATCCTCAGAACCATCATGATTGTTCTTCAACACCTAGGGAGGGCAGAGAAAGTAATCACTCGTAAACACACGAGCCAATAAAAAAATAAAAAGAGAAACTAAAACAACATAATCACCTCTAGCTGTTGCAGTGCGTTGGAAGAAAGGGTCATCTCCATGGTGCAAGAGAAGGGACGGAACGAAGCTTCCATGCACAAAAGTTTTTCGTATCCAAATTGTTTTAGATGGAGAATTGTGAGGGCTAATGCTTGGACAACCAACTTAGGCATATCCTTCAATCTCTTCAGATAAAGAAGGGAAACAATACATGAGAGGTAAAGTTCTTTATTGTCATGAGGAAGTGCAGAATCTAGCAATTACCTTTTCTTTATTTGCTAAATCGTATTCATCCAAGTCCTCATGGAGTGACATAACTTCAGCAAGCGCATCGTTGTGACTGAAGGAATTGGGTGAGGCATATTCTATTCGGACATTCGAGACAGGCCCAGCGTATGCGAATAGCAACTAAATATGAAACCAAAGAAAAAACTAAGTCGCTTTAAAACCAGGTGATAGGAAACTTGATAACAATAAATATACCATGAGGATCGATAAGGAAAAACATAATTAAGATGGTCCTTAAACAGAATCCATATAGTTATTATGATCAATATGCCTACCAATGTGTAAAGTGTCGCAACTATAAAGTGTCGATCAATATCCCTATCAAACTACAAAAATCACTATTTCCCAGAACTTTTAGTGTCAAATACGTTTTCTTGCCAAAACCAACAAGCACTTCGATTTCACATTTGATAATCGCAATACAGCAATCCAACATTTCACTCATGCATGAAACAACCTACGACCAAAATCAACCAAACTACCTTCTCCGTTTGCTTCGAAATTGGCCTCTTTACAAGCAACTCGACCGGCGCCAACTTCAAAATCATCGCCTCTAAACCGTTCCTCGTGAAATCCTCCAGAAACTCCCCATAAACAACATCGCCGGTCGAAACCTCGACCGCCAACGCCCCAATCCTTACACCCTTCTCTCTATCATTTACCACCTGATCTTCCTCAACTACACACAGCAAATAATTACTCCCAAGCCCACACTTCTCCTCTCCCTCGCCGAAATCCCCATTCACCTCCAACGTAGCCTTAGTGTACAAAGCTGAAAGCCCGCGACAAAAAGGTCCCGACTTGTTCGACCCATGCGCTTTAATAGCTGCAGTTTCAGTCTGTTTCACCACGCCCACTTTGTAGCCAGCGTTTACGAGCCTTCTTACATGGAAATTCATCCTAAACGTTGGGACGCTCGCGGTAAGAAAGTTGTGATCCATGTGTGCGTAGATGCCCAGAATTCGAGCAGCGTTCTCGGCGTCCTCGCCGAAGAATCTGTACTTGTAACCAACCTCAACCATTAAAAGCACATCTTTGTGCTGCCTTTTCAGCTCGACTATCTGCTGTTCCAAAGGGGTGTAGGATGTTCTTACGAGGTTGGGGTTTCTGGAAGGTTCTAGAAGGTATTGAGGGGGTTCGAGGAGCTTGGAGAGGAACTTATGGTGGAGGGTGGGGTTGGGGAGGGGTAAATCGGCGGCGTCTCGGTGGAGGGTTTTGAGGTTGTGGTGGGTTTTGAGGCGTTTGGCGGGGGAGAAATCGACGGTTGTTGTGATTTTGGGCGGTGGAGTTGCCGGGATGCCGTTGGATGGGCTGGGCTTTGGTTCGGCGGCGAAGAAGCGGGAGATAACTTGCTGCTTTTGCTTGCCCATGTGACGGCGGAGACGCCGAGAAGCGGCGGGGCCGGCGGTGGTTTGGCGCCGTTAGGGATGCTCGTATTGAATCTTAGTTCTTTTTTCGATTGTTCGAAATTCCAATGATGAAAAGGGTGTTAATGTTGAGCATTCAGCATTGATAATGTTGGGTAACATTCTAGTCAACATTTGTTGGCCGAGAATGTCCCCTTTCTCAATTTTATCTTTCATGCCCAAAACTAATCTTATTAATGACGTGGCATTTTTTTAGTATTGTGCAGGTTATGAATAAGTGCTGGAATGAATCAAACGTGTGGAAAGAGTGTGGATGAGCTAGAGCGAAAATAGGAAAGAAGCTTACTAAAAATTGGCGACTTGGAGCTCAAGTGAAGACCGAGCTTTTGAAGCAGACCAAGTCGACTGCAAACGATCACTAACGGTCCAACCTCACTTAGTGGACGTTAGTGGACGTTACGGTTGTTACTAAGTCGTTGGGGGAGTCCTTTAGAAGTCGAAGACATATATAAGGCGAATGACTTATCCATTTGAAGGAGAGGACTTACAACGAGCGAAAACGAGAGTACCAAAGCGAGTTCGAGCGAGTATCATCTCTTTAGAGAGTTTTCTTTTTAGTCTAGCTTTTCAAAGGTTGAAAGATCTTGTAGTTTGCAGAATCCTTTATTGATTCGCAGCTTACGCTAGGCTGTTTGACTATCCTTTTTGATAGTTTGTAATCCATCTTTGTAGTGGAGTTTTGCGTCTTGACGCACGCAGCAAGTTGGTTGACTTGCTGCATAAAATCATCTCTCGTGTTCGTGTCATTTTATCACTATGTTATTATCATTTCCGCTGTGCGTTTCTAAGTGAGTGCGAGTGTTAGTCCAACATCACGTCCAACATCAGTTTATCAATTAGCATTTTTACATCCATGTCGTACGGGACCCCCTTCAAAGTTGCATCAGAGCCTACGCTTGACGCTACTAAGCGCTAAAGATCTTCTATAATGGATGTTATGAGCTCAAATAACGTCGGAAAAGTCCCTGTGTTAGACGGCACGCGTATTGGAAGGTTCGAGTTCGTCAGTGTATCAACTCCATCGATGTGCGAGCGTGGGAAGCAGTACTCAACGGATATACCCCACCTATGACAGCCGCGGATGCTGATGGAGAAGTCTATGACAAGCCGATTGAAGATTGGACAGTGCCTGAACGAACCGCGGCAGAATTTAACGACAAGGCACTTAACGTCATCTTCTCAACGGTGGACATCTTCATGTTCAAGATTATCCAGAATTGTAGACGGCTAAGAACGCGTGGGATCTACTCCAAAGGTACTGCGAAGGCGACGCAAGTGTCAGAGAAACCAAACTACGGCTCCTTCTCAATCAGTTTGAGAATGTACGGATGAAGGAAGATGAAGACATCACTACGTACTTTGGGAAGCTCTTGACAATTTATAGCGAGTGCGCCAGCCTAGGAGAGCCGATTGCCAATAAGGTATTAAATTCAAAAGCTATTTGTACACTAACTGAAAAATATAATGTGAAGGTATCGGCGATCGAGGAAGCCCACAACTTGGCCACTATGGAGTTCAATACATTGATGAATGTTCTGAAGAACTATGAGACCAATCTCGAGGTTCAGAAGAGGGTCTCACGTGGTAAAAGCCTTGCCCTGCTTAGTCAGCCAACTATGGAACCAACCACGGTGGACCCCAACAATGAGGAGGATATGGCCATGCTCGTGAAGAAATTTGCTAAGTTCTTCAAGAAGAAGAATGTTGTGCAGAATGTTGGCCCAACATTCAGAAAAGGCCAGAACGTCAAAGCTGAACCTTCTTCTGCTCCTCCGTTCTTTAAGCGCAAACCAGATGGGAAGCCAGATGGAAAGAAGAAAAATGATTCGGTCAGATGCTATGAATGTCAAGGTTGGGGACACTATGCCAACGAATGTGCGAACACACTTTGCAAACGTGGAAAATCACTATGGATCGAGCTATCTGACGATGAAGAGGAAGATTCTGACCAAATGGAGATCAAGCAATCATCAGTGACAATCCAGCCCTTCTCAGATGACGAAGACGAAGAAGCTCGTCAAATTGGCTTCACTGTGGTAACTGATGTTGAGCCAACATCCGACTCAACATCTGAAAAACATATCATTTTTTATTATGATGATTCAAACTGTTTTGATGGTTTTTCGAGTTCTGATGATGCAGAAGCAGATTGTAGCGATGAAGTTCAGATGATCGAAGCCTTCAAGCTACTGTCCTCTCAATATGAAATTGAGAAGGTGAAAAACGAGCAACTCAAGGCCGCTGTGAAAGTGTTGACCGAGGAGAACGAGAAGAACGAAAAGTAGATTGAAAGCTTGGTGGATGGTATGAACAAGATGGAAGCTGTACTGACTCGAAATGATAAGGAGATTGACAAGCTACAAAAGCAAGTCAATGAAGCCGATAAGACCTTTACAAAATTGAACAAGGGTAAATCTTCCCTTGATGAGGTATTGTCCCTAGTTATTTTTGATAAACAAGGTATAGGATATAATTCTCAGCCTACGTGTAATGTCCTAAAACCCGTGACCCATGTTCAGTCTAAGATAGTCTTTGTTAAAGCTCAAACTGCGAGTGATAAGAATGAAATTGTGAATTCCAAGAATGCTTCCGAGCATGCACCCATTAAGAGTAAGGATAGCTCGTTTATTTGCCGTCATTGTAAGCAAACTGGTCATTTAAAGTCATTTTGCTGGAAGTTGAAGAGAGAGATTTCTGTAAAGAAAACGATGTCGACTGAAAATTTATCCAACATCCAGGCCAACATTGAGAAATCAGTGTTGAAAGGAATGTCTGGAAAAATTTCAGCTGGCTCATTTTCAAGTTCTAGTAAACCGAATGCTGCTTTGTCGTCTAAGAAAGTTTGGATTGAGAAATCTGTTCATAAATGCCATATTTTGTATACCTCTTTGCGAGCTAACGTGACAGGTTCATGGTACTTCGATAGCGGGTGTTCCCGACACATGACGGGTACCAAGGATATCTTAGTGATTACAAACCCTTAAACATCGGGTCAGTTACGTTCGGAGGTGGTGCAAAGGGACGGATTTGTTGGGTTACCCGGAGTCTCCTGGAGACGCCACATACCCGGGTACGGTGCGGAACAAAAATTTTCCGGGTTCCCTTATTGCCGTCGTTGCTCGGATCAGAATAGTAACAGATAGACATGTAATAGGGCGGGTCAAACCCGTAGAGAATTACTAGTTGAAGCGAGTGGCAGCTCCTCGTCCTTTTCTTCAAGACTTCGTCGATGGTGGTGGATGGCACTAGATCGTCACGCCGACCTCGCAGTGTACCACAGAATCAGTTCTCTAAAGATGGCTAGAGAGAACCGAGCCGTCGCGTGAGAGAAGAGTGTTTATGTTTGGTATGTGTTTTGTGCCTTTGTTATGGACAAAATTTTCCTCTCAAATTATGAAATAGGGCTGCCCTATTTATACTATGATATATTTGGAAATCACTAGGATATCTCAAAGATATGGTTTTGATTTTGCTCCTTAAGTGGAGAAATTTTGCCATATCTTTCTCTCCCTTATTTAATTCAAAATTCATATAAGGATACTTACCATAATTAGACAACTTAAATACTAAGTCAAACTAAGTATATGTATGGTATAAAATTCGAAACTTAATCCAAGATTAATTTCGAAATTTTCACCTTAAAATAAATAATATTCCAAATACATTATTTCCATATTTATATTTAATTTTCCCAAGGCAAAATTCGAAAATCAGCTTAGGGTCAAATTCCAATTTTACCCTCAAGCCTTTTGTTGGTCCGAGTTTCACCCAAACGAACAACTTCGGACGGATTAAACACGCCCAATAGATCGGAATCGAGAATGGGGTGGGGCTTGGTGGTGTTCTTGAGGAGGCTCTCTCACTCTAACATATGTTTATTTTCTACACACACAAGCACACCTAACTATGTGTTAGGGTTTTAGTATTTATACCACAAGTTGGTATATAATACTTGGGCCCTTGTGTAAGCCCATTACAAAATAGCTACGGGCTAGCCCATTACGACCTAGCCCAAATTAACTAAAAGCTAACCAACAAAGATAATATAATGAAATTGAACACTACAAAATATTTCTTAACAATCTCCCCCTTAGTGTTCAATCTTCAATTCAGCGCGGGATATCTTTGTTGGGCGTATTGGAGGAATCTCGAGTCCTAACAAACTCCCCCTACAAGGGCTATCTCCTCTTCTTGCGGAGGCATTGATGGATCGACTAGGACTCACTTGTGAAGATTCTCCAATCTTCTTCTTCTCGATGCCGGATTCGTCGTCTTCGAATGGAAGTTGTCTGGTTCGGCTACGAAGTTGACTCGTCTGGCTCCAGAAGAAGGCGGGCCTGAGGTGTAAAAAATGTGCCAAGGCTCCATTGAAATGTGACTTGCAAGAGTAGGGAGCCCGGTCTCCAGAGTGGTCAGCGCAGTGGTGGCGGAATGTGGTGGGTGAGATGTGCTATGGCTCCTTCGAGTGTTCCATTATGAACAAATAGCCTGACACATCAGAATGTGTGCGGAGGTAGTGGAAGCCTCCGGCAATGCGCAAGCGCAAAGGTAGTGGAAGCCTCCGGCGTGGCGTAGTTTGCGTAGGTGGTGGAGTAGGTGTTGTGAGAGGTGGCATAGGTGGTGTGAGCGGAGGTGGATGATGGTTGCTGCTGATGCTGCTGTACGATCTTCAACTCAGTTCTTCTCCTTTACTCCCCCTTGAGATGATCTCCGTCTTTGGGATCGTCACGTCGTCCGTGGACGAGTCTGCCTCTGGCGTTGATGGTGGTGATGGTGATGTGGTGTGGCGTTGAGTAAGGCAATCATGTGGGATTCTCAGGAGTAGCAGCATGTGGTGGCGTAGGCGTAGGCGTAGGAGTGGTGTCGGTGATGGGACCTTGTCCTTCATAGATCCTCGTGAACTCGAGTGCGGCATGGAATGTGTAAGTTCCTCGCTGATTGCTACGAGTCAGGTCACCATCACGAACGGGGTAACTAACCAGACGGGGGTCACAAAGACGCTCAGTCGTCACGACATCGAAATGCATGCCGATGTGCCGCCTGTTTGCACAGGACGGGAAAAGACGGGGTCACTAAGACTTCCCATTGGCATCATCGATGAGACAGACTCAAACGATTGATGGCCTAGGCTCACGGTTGTGGTGATGTTGGCCGTGCTAGGTCTTCCGCTCTCAATCACAGAGACATCACCGAGCATTCGGGCAAGTTCACGAAGAACCTGCGGTGCGTAAAGAGTGTTTGTGTCCTAGAATTGGAAAATTTCGGTGGGTGAGGACACTAGATTCGACGTGGGTGGAAGAGGTGTAGTGAGAGGTGGGGCACTGCATGTTCAACATCAACCGTCTACAAGTGGGGCGGTGATGGCTAACATGGTTCCTCTTGTGCGAATGAAACAACTATCTACGAAAGGATAGCTGAGTGGTTGGGAGGGGTTAATTGCACGGTTGGACCAGATGCCGCGACTTCTACTCGGGAAACGAACGAGTTGTCTCCTGTACCTATGGGCGAGGTCCGGGTTATGGTGAGATATGACAGAGGAGTGCGATCATGTCGTCGTTGGTTCGCAACTCCTGCAAGCGACTTACGTCATCCTCCCGAGATCGTTGATTGGATCTTTGCGTGGAGGAGGATGTCGCGCGACCTAGACCTAGATAAGAGGCTAGGGTAGTCTCGTTCCTGGGTTAGGATCAGGGGGGTTTCACCGATCCATGGGAACTGTGGTGGCGTGGCGTGATCGCATTGACTGGCGACCACGAGCGATGTCGACGAGGGTGACCCAAAACTGTTGATCAGACACTTCAGGGACTAGTCTGGTGGAAGGTGAGGGCGTAGTGAAGAGCATGGTGGCAGAGGACGTCTCCATGTAGCACACCATGATGGAATGGATGGCAGTGGGTGGACGGTGGAGTCTGGAACCTGAGATCCACATCATCTAAGCATCGAGATTGGATGGCGCGCCCTCTGATTGATCTCTTGTCAACCCTTCTTTGTAGGTCCAGGTTCTGCACGGATTTGTACAGAAGCCATGATGGTTGCTCGCTTCTCTGACATCCCTTCATGCACGTGGAGCAACCCGTGTAACGTGCATGATGGGGTTGGTTGCTCGCAGTGCATACCGGTCATGAATGTGGAACAACCCATGTACCATTCATGCCGGGGAGTGGTTGCTCACGTCGTGTACCAGTCATGTATGTGGAGCAACCCGGGTACCATACATGCTGGGTGTGTGAAATTGGCATTTGGAAATTCCGCTCTGAAAAGTTTGGGGGTGACCGAAACTTTTTCCATAATGTGCCAATACCGTCCTAGGTCGATCGTTGGGTACGGTGATCGTTGCCGCGTTTTGGACTTGCCATCAAAAATTTCACAAAAACGTCGTCTATACCGAAAATTTTGGCCCAGAAAAATTTATTTCGAAAAAATTTAAAAAGTGTAAAATAGACAAAGTCCAATGGGCTTAGAGAATTTTTCAACCCAATTTTTTTTAAACCTTATTTAATCCGAGGGGGGCCAGAAATTTTTGGTGGTAAAAAACGTTTAAGTGTATTTCTAAAGAGTGATTTTGCAAGATTTGAAGCCAAAAATCGGGTTGGTGCAAATTTTTCGGGAGGTGCGAAAAATGATGTGTGAAAATGTGCGAAAAATGTTGTCCCGAGATTCGTTGAGAGAGTGAGTCGCGAAAACTTCGAAGTTCCGGAAAATTTCTTAGTTTGAAAAAATTTCTCAGTTTTAAAAGTTTTTCAGATTGAAAAATTCGCGGGTTGAGAAAAAGCAGCTGTGTGAGAGAGACCGCGAAAAAATCGTGAAGTGTGAAATGAGAAAGTTTCACAACTGAAAAGTTTCTCGGATAGAAATTTCTCAGCCTGAGAAAGAAAATTTCTCGGTTTCGAAATTCCTCAACCTGGAAAAAAATTTCTCGGTTTCGAAATTTCTCAGCCTGAGAAAGAAAGTTTCTCGGTTTCGAAATTTCTCAGCCTGTAAAAAAATTTCTCGGTTTTGAAATTTCTCAGCTTGAGAAAGAAAGTTTCTCGGTTTCGAAATTTCTCAGCCTGAGAAAGAAAGTTTCTCGGTTTCGAAATTTCTCAGCCTGTGAAAAAAAAAATTTCTCGGCTATGAAATTTCTCGTCCAAGAACAGTGTACTGTTGGATAGGCTGCGCGACTTATACCAGAAAAATCAACTCGTTTTCGCTCAAATCTCACTCAAAATCGACGAAACTTGTTCCAAAACTTCAAAAAGACATTCCTAAACACATAATCAACCTTTGGGATGTCTGAAAACAACAAAACGAGGTCGAAATCGCCCAAAAACTGAAAGTGTCGGAAAATATTTTTCAAGCAATTTTTCACTCAAATCTTGCTCAAAACACGCAAATCCGGTGGCGTTGAGCTCTGATACAAATTGTTGGTCCGAGTTTCACCCAAACGAACAACTTCGGATGGATTAAACACGCCTAATAGAGCGGAATCGAGAACGGGCGTGGGGCTTGGTGGTGTTCTTGAGGAGGCTCTCTCACTCTAACATATGTTTATTTTCTCTACACACACAACCACACCTAACTATATGTTAGGGTTTAGTATTTATACCACAAGTTGATATATAATACTTGGGCCCTTGTGTAAGCCCATTACAAAATAGCTACGGGCTAGCCCATTACGACCTAGCCCAAATTAACTAAAAGCTAACCAACAAAGATAATATAATGAAATTGAACACTACAAAATATTTCCTAACACCTTTTAAGCACTTGGCCAAGCCCAAGCTCAAAGTTAGTTTCATACGAAGTCCTACTTCGGTCCATTAAAAGGCCCGAGGACCACTAAGGCGCGGCCCAATGGCCCAATGCACGTTAAGGCCCAAAACACTTTCTCTCCTTATCAGTACACGTTGATGATCCTTTTTAAGCCCGACTCTCTAGGTTCGACTCAATCGGCAAGGGAGGAATCCAAGAGTCCGGCAGTTACCTAGCCAATCCCGCAGTACTGGACCGTAACCCGATTCGATTGTGAATTTCGACCCAATCTTTATTCGAGAACCTTACTATAGATTATAGTACTACGTATAAACCCTTCAGCTGTGTCTCAATCGAGTGAGAGCCATGGTCTATGTCAAACTCACTATACTCGATTCTATGATAAAACGGGGACGAGGCAAATTACCAAAACTACCCTCCATGTCTAACATGAGTTAGTTCAATACCTTGGCCAAGGATTTCGTAAATTCTCGTCGCCGTCCTCATAGGACACTTATCTTGATTACTTGCAAGACTGTGAATCCGTACTCGGCGGTCTAAGCCCGGCAATCACAAATCGTCATCAAGACCGCATCTGGCCCACTGACCCATGCAACAGCAAATCGGGTCGAGGGGAACTAGTGACAGTCGAGACTTCGAAGTCAACTCCGTCAAATCCCCTTTCGGTCTAAGGTTCACGTAGACTACTATAGTGTTGTCGTCGGTCATTGACACTCCTTGAGTAATAAGCCATGTTCGACCGTACGACCCGTGAGTTAGTGTCCATGAAACGATTCAATCCCTTGATTCGACTCGCATCACAAGTCATGACCTCCACTTTCAAGCGGGATATCGACACTCGATATGTCATCGACAAATAAGCAATAATCGGTTATCCAGCACCCAACTGGAGCCTAAGGCTTACGGACTTTTAATGCTCGAGGTTAAGAGTCCACTGGTGCCTACCTCTCTCGTACCCATCGAGAACAGTGACTCAACTCGACACATTTGGATTTGTTTATTTATTGCTTTATCGGATGCTTAGTAAAGTACTCTTATGTCCAATAAACGAACAACACCTTTCAATAAACACATAAAAATATCTTATTACATAAAAGGTCGAATGATAAATAAGCTAATGCCCTATACAATCTAATCCTCGTATAGCAATCAAGGGCATATTCCTAACAATCTCCCACTTGCACTCAATGCCATGCGCTGCAGTATCTATTACCCATCTTTTCGAGATGTCTAGCCAGCACTGCCTGTGATAAGGCTTGGTGAACGGGTCGGCCACGTTTTCCGCGGTCGCAATCTTCTGCACGGCTATGTATCCATTCTCAATGAATCCACATAACACGTGGTACTTTCTTTCTATTTGTTTGGACCTTCTGTGAGACCTCGGTTCTTTCGCCTGAGCAATGGCGCCAGTATTGTCACACCACAATGCCAATGACCTATCTGCTACAGGAACGATACCAAGTTCTTCCAAGAACTTTCTCATCCAAACACCTTCCTTAGCTGCATTTGAGGCTGCTATATACTCTGCTTCGCAGGTGGAATCTGCATTAGTGCTCCGTTTGGAACTTTTCCAAGACACCGCTCCACCGTTGAGCGTAAAGACGAATCCTGAAGTGGATTTTCAGTCGTCCACATCAGACTGGAAATCCGAATCCGTATACCCTTCCACTTCCAATTCTCCATTACCGTAGACCAGCATCATATCATTAGTCCATCTGAGGTACTTGAGGATAGTTTTGACTGCTGTCCAATGTTCCTTATCAGGGTCAGCCTGAAACCGACTGACTGCGCTCACAGCGTACGCCAAGTCAGGTCGCGTGCAAAGTATCGCGTACATCAAGCTACCCACTGCGGATGCATAGGGATTCCATTCATCTCTTTCTGCTCCAACTCACTTTGAGGGCTCATAGCCTTGGAAAGGTGAATCCCATGCCGCATAGGCAGAAACCCTTTCTTAGAGTTGTCCATATTATATCGCTTCATGACCTTCTCTAAGTAAAGGGCCTTGGAGAGTCCTAACATAGGATTCGCTTGATCTCTATAAAGGTGAATCCCCAAAATGTAGGTAGCTTCTCCCAAGTCTTTCATGGAGAATTCGGTCGAATGCCACGCTTTCACCATCGAGAGCATTCCAATATCATTTCCTATCAAAAGGATGTCGTCCACGTACAATACGAGGAAAGATATTTTGCTCCCACTGCTTTTCTTGTAGACTCAAGGTTCGTCTTCGTTCTTTAAGAATCCATGGCCCTTGACCACTTCATCGAACCGAAGCTTCCAGCTTCTGGAGGCTTGTTTCAGTCCATAAATGGACTTGTTCAGTTTGCACACCTTATGAGCATCTCCTTGCGATGTAAAACCCTTGGGCTGCTCCATATATATTTTCTCCTTGAGGTATCCATTTAGGAACGCAGTTTTCACCATCTGCCAGATCTCATAGTCATAGTGCGCAGCTATCGCAAGCAATGTTCGAATGGACTTCATCATAGCAACAGGCGAAAAGGTCTCATCATAGTCAATGCCTTCTTTTTGACTGTACCCTTTCACCACAAGGCTAGCTTTGTTTGTATCAACCAATCCGTCAGATCCTATCTTTCTCTTGTAGATCCATTTACACCCAATAGGTCTAAAACCATCTGGAAGGTCTACTAGAGTCTACACTTGGTTTTCGTGCATAGAATCCATTTCGGCTTGCATAGCTATAAGCCATTTCTCCGAATCCTTATCCCTGATTGCCTGGTCATAGGTAGTGGGATCGTCTCCGACGTGCCCTTCCATCGCAGCAACCTCATGCTCGATGTGGACCATCCCGTATCTCTCAGGCTGGCGAGACACTCTACCCGACCTGCGCAAGTCAGGTTGCACCTCGGACTGCTCTACGTGTCACCCGACAATGGAGTTTGTGAAATCGCTTCTGAATACTCTCCAAGAGTTACTTCACGCCCCGCTCCACCTTCTCGAACGAAATCTTCTTCGAGAAAATGAGCCTGAAGGGCTACAACGATTCTCTGATCGTCGTGGAAGTAAAACTGTTATCCCATGGAATCCTCAGGATACCCGACAAAACACAGCCTTCGATTCCAGTTTATCTGTCTTGAGCTTTTTCACAAACGCGGGGCAACCCCAAATTCTAATGTGATTCAAGCTCGGTTTTCGTCCTGTCCATATCTGGGACAGACTTTGTAGGACATCTATTCAGAATGTGTGTCGCTGTCAACAGGGCATGACCCCACAATGATATGGGCAGGTATGTATAGCTTAGCATAGATCGAACCTTATCCAACAGAGTTTGATTTCTGCGTTCGGACACACCGTTCAACTGCGGTGTTCCGGGCAGTGTCATCTGTGAAATTATGTAATACCCGTAAAATTTAATACGGGGTTTTGATGTAATCAATATAATTTGTGAAATTGAGGTCGATTTTTTTAGTTCAAATAAGAAATCTAGCCCAAACTAATAATCCAACTAAAAGACTTCGGCATGAGGTCGATTTGCAATACACTGACCCATGCAACAGCAAATCGGGTCGAGGGGAACCAGTGACAGTCGAGACATCGAAGTCAACTCCGTCAAAGCCCCTTTCGGTCTAAGGTTCACGTAGACTACTATAGTGTTGTCGTCGGTCACTGACACTCCTTGAGTAATAACCCATGTTCGACCGTACGACCCGTGAGTCAGTGTCCATGAAACGATTCAATCCCTTGATTCGACTCGCATCACAAGTCATGACCTCCGCTTCCAAGCGGGATATCGGCACTCGATAGGTCATCGAAAAATAAGCCGTAATCAGTTATCCAACACCCAACTGGAGCCTAAGGCCTACGGACTTTTAATGCTCGAGGTTAAGAGTCCACTGGTGCCTTCCTCTCTCGTACCCATCGAGAATAATGACTCAACTCGACACATTTGGATTTGTTCATTTGTTGCTTTATCGGATGCTTAGTGAAGTACTCTTATATCCAATAAACGAACAACGCCTTTCAATAAACACATAAAAAATATCTTATTACATAAATGGTCGAATGATAAATAAGCTAATGCCCTATACAATCTAATCCTCGTATAGCATTCGAGGGCATATTCCTAACAGGATTCTCGGCCGAGGCAAATTGAACGTGCCTGAATTTCCCAAGCTAAGCAATGTGCTTCATGTTGACGGGCTCGTAGCAAATTTGATCAGTATAAGCCAACTCTGTGATGACGACCTTGAGGTAAGATTCAATAAGGATTGTTGTGAAGTTTTTAACAACAATTCTGTGCGAGTGATGGCAGGTGAAAGATCGAGCAACAACTGCTACCTAGTCGGCGATAAATCCAATGTGAAGGACGTGTGTCAACTTTCTAAGGCCGAAGATGATGTAATCTTATGGCACTACAAGCTAGGCCACGTCAACTACAGAACCTTGGAGCAGCTTATCAAGCATGATGCAATCAGAGGCATTCCGAAGCTTAAGGAGTTTGGTAAGGTTGTTTGTGAGTCGTGGTTGAAAGGTAAGCAAGTACATGTTAGCCATAATGTTGATCAACATGCTGCCCAACATTTTAAAACTGCTAACTGTTTTCAGTTGATTTACATGGATTTGATGGATCCGATTATAGGGGTAGGAAATACGCATATGTGCTCGTGGATGATTTTTCTAGATATGCATGTATTTTCTTTCTTAAGGAAAAATCATTTCGATTTCTTTAAGAATTTTTGTGCGGTGATTAGGAACAATTTCAGTGCATCTATCTTTCGTATTAGGTCTGATCATGGTAGAGAGTTTGAAAATCAGTACTTTGATGAATTTTGTGACAAGAAAGGTATTGTGCATGAGTATTCATCTCCTAAGACGCCCCAACAAAATGCGGTGACCCGAAAGGAAGAATAGGACGTCACAAGAAATGGCTCGTGTTATGTTACTTTCTAAGAATGTTTTTAATCATTTTTGGGCTGAATCCTAGCATACTGCTTGTCACATATCGAATGGTGTTTACTTTAGGCATGGTACTAAAAAGACCTCATATGAACTGTTGAATGGGAAGAACCCTACGGTTAAATATTTTCATGTCTTTGGATGCTTTTGTTACATGTTAAATGATCGTGAGTATTTGACCAAGTTCGATTCGAAAAGTGATAAATGCATTTTCCTAGGGTACTCGTCTAATAGCCGTGCTTATCGTGTATATAACTTGCGCATGAAGTCCGTTCAGGAGTCTGTGAATATTGTTTGATGATGCTTCTGATCTTTGCAAAGTGTCTACTCAAGTTGATATTTCAGATGTTATACAAGCAGTCAATGAAACAGAGGAAACTGGGGATGACAATGTTGAGCCAACATGGGACTCGACATCTGTACCAGAACAGAACACTGAAGTTGGACCTAGCAAAGTGCGACGAGATCCCCCTACGAAGATTCAGAAAGATCACCCCACAGACCTCATCATTGGAGATGTGAACGAAGGAAGGAAAACCATAGATAAGCCGCGAAAGATCATAAATCTATGGTAAGAAACGTATGCATGAACACGGTATACGCTGAGGTACGGTTTAATTGCTTTGTATCTGAAGTAGAACCTAAGAATGTCCTTGAAGCTCTTAAGGATAATTTTTGGATAAATGCGATGCAAGAGGAACTCTTGCAGTTTGAAAAGAACCAAGTTTGGACTTTAGTACCATGGCCGAAAGACATTAATGTCATAGGCACTAAGTGGATTTTTAAGAACAAATCGGACGAACTTGGTAGAGTTGTTAGGAACAAAGAACTTGGTAGAGTTGTTAGGAACAAAGCACGTTTAGTAGCTATACTCAAGTTGAGGGCATAGACTTTGATGAGACTTTTGCTCCCGTTGCTAGGTTAGAATCGATTAGACTTTTGTTAGCTATAGCATGTTGGCTTAACATCACGTTACACCAAATGGATGTTAAGGGTGCTTTTCGAATGGTATATTGATAAGGAAATCTATGTCGAACAGCCTAAAGGGTTCGAAGATCCCCATTATCCTAACCATGTTTAAGCTGCAGAAAGATTTGTATGGGTTGAAGCAAGCACCTCGAGCTTGGTATGCGAGGTTAGCAACATTTTTACTTGAGTTTGGTTTCACTCGAGGTGAGGTGGACCGTACTCTTTTTGTTGAAAGGGTCGGATCCGATATTCTGATTGCTCAAGTTTATGTTGATGACATTGTATTTGGCTCGAGCTCACAATTTTTATTAGATCAATTTGTGCAGGTGTAATATCCGTAAAATTTAATACGGGTTTTGACGTAATCAATATAATTTGTGAAATAAGATCGATTTCTTTTAGTTTCAAATAATGTCCGAAATAATAATATAAGTATTTATAATGTTGGAACCATAAAATAATAATAATGATGATAAAAATAAATTGGGACTTAACGTTGGACTATTAAATTATGGGTAAAGCCCAAATTATATCTTATATACATATACAATATACATAAGATAGGATAAGTTTTCTTAATTAAAGAAAATGAATCGTTATCAACAAAACCCTGTCCCATCATTGAGAGTTTCGATGCTAGTATTGAACTAACAATTGAGGAAGTACCATTATCCAAGTTAACATAATCAACGAAAAGGGAAGAAAAGGGGGGCCGAGACCTTCAACGAAGAATCAGAAGCTAATATCATAACGAAGAAGTTGATAATTCACAAATCATAATTTGGAACACGGTAAGTTTCCTATACTTAATATTCA
This sequence comes from Craterostigma plantagineum, assembly GCA_027422505.1. Classification (NCBI taxonomy): domain Eukaryota; kingdom Viridiplantae; phylum Streptophyta; class Magnoliopsida; order Lamiales; family Linderniaceae; genus Craterostigma; species Craterostigma plantagineum. The sequence goes on along the minus strand of JAPQWV010002026.1, from coordinate 50 downwards.
GTTGGTGCTAATATTACATGTGACTAGACAAGCATAAGAAAGCTTTAAAG